>CAJUYH010004685.1:0-26141 GCA_910591685.1 Galerucella tenella | reverse complement strand
TATATACAATTTTTTGGGGTCGCGATCCACAATTTAGGAATCTATACTCTAGAAGAGCAGTAGTGGATGGAGGAAGTCGAGATTCTCAAAAAATAATAATTTTTCATTTACTAAGACCGGGGAATTGCGAGAAATGATCTTTTTTTTGTAAAGTAAACAAAATAAAAACGTACATTTTGTACACACGATAAAACTAACAACAAAGCAGCTTGTATTCCACCGATGTTTATTTCCGAGAAAACATTTTAATTTTTTAAACACAGACACATTAACATGGTAGGTACTCAAACTACAAAGTAAACACGCATCGACCGAATGCACCGTTATTATCCTGAGAATTTAACAGAAGTCAAAATAGTCTACATGCCTTCCTTTTGAGATGTACAATGAAAATAAACTACACTGTACGCTTTGTTTGGTACCCACATACATTAAAACGAAATTTAATTTAATGTATCAAATATAAAGCTATTTGTATGAATATTTCAATTTATTTGATTCAAATATTATTAGTTTTCGTGAATATTTTTTCCAGCATTCAATCACGTCCATATTGTAGAATACAGAGAGTTACATTGCTAATTGGAAATCTCTTAACTGTAAAAAGCTAGGCTCAACATATTTACAGAATTTAACTCAAATTACTTATACATTCAAATAGAAAATCTTCATACATCTCTTAAAAAATTGAACGGGGCTTGATCTGTTAGGGTATTGAAAATTATTAAAAATTTGAAGAAATGAAAAAAAAGTTGTGGCTGGCTGAATGATTTATTTCCAAGCCAGCTTTTTTTGGTCAATATAATAGGTTAACAATAATATTTAAATAAAAGATATAAATTCCCTTGAAGCTAATTTCAATAAATCATAAGAACGTTGAATCGTTACATAAATAGAAGCAGGAAGGTCGCACGTACGAAGTCAAGTTCAGAGCGTGAAATAAACATAAATAGTATTATTTATATTTACTTATGAGGAACTTGACTTGTCGTATAATGTCGTATATGCAAACGATAGTGTTTTAAGAATTATTAATATTAGTGTTAATGTTAATGTGAATGTTGGAATATGAATATCACAATTCATAAGTAATAAGTAGTATAATGTATAGTAGTAAGTTTAAGTAATAAATAAAACGTATCCCAGTGCTACATGTAGTTGTTTTATTCCTGTAAGATGATCCTCCGAGTGACCAGCAGCACCATCAATTGAGAGGCCTAACCTAACCACCCCGTAACAACCACATTACAGGAGTACCTAAGCTTGTACTCAAAAAAACGTGCACTACTGAGTAAATCGAGAGCCAGCTCACCATTCTATACGATAGGCCTACTTTTACTTTTTCCTCTATATCTAAATATAGTTCGTTCAGAAACTTCCTGCACTTTTTCTGATATATCATCGTTGTTCGTGTTGTGAAATTATTTGAAAGCTTCTAGCACTAACTACTTGTATTTGCAGTTTAACGGTCCACCACTTTTCAATTTTACTATCCTTGCGTTCCTTTTGACTTCCTTATAACACAAACGACTGCGATCGACTGATAGAATTTTCTCTCCTCACTTCTGAACTAATCTCAAATATTTGCAGCAGGCATGATGAGAGTATCCAAGGATCACCAAAATATTATACTTATTTAATGGAAAAGTAATTATTCTCTTATTATGAGCGACATCACAAACTTCAATCCGGTAAAACCATATTTTGTTCTGTAAGTTTCGTTTCAGCAGCGGAAACTTTCTCCATCTGCGTCTATCAAGAATCTTTTACATATAACTTTGGAAATAGCTCAAAACTTTGATGAGCCGGTACAGACTGATGTAATTTACACTGACTTCTAAAAAGCTTTCGATATACTTCATCATAATTTGTTACTATATAAATTATCAAAAACGTATTTTCTTCAAACTCACTAAATCAGAGTTCTAAAGAATAGTTAGCCCTGTATGGGGTACCTCAGGGTTCTAATCTGGAACCTTTGCTATTCAACATATGATTATTGGGATTGCGTCATGAAGAAATCGAACATTTTACATTCAAGCACCGTGAACTAATATTTTTGGAAAAATATGTGAAAACTACAACAATTGTTGTAGCATTTCCAACATTTTTCTTGCATCTTCTAGACAAATCGAGTGTTTATATGTAAAATCTTTTTGTTCGGTAACGACAGTATAATAATTTTATAATCGACCACTTTATAACCATTTATCGCAGCCTTTGAAGGCACCAACAGAATCGGTAAAGATTATAACGAAACATCGTGAAGTGCATTTTAATTAAAATTCCATTTCACCAAAACCATTTAGCGCATTATGCACATATCCCTATCTAACAGTAAAGCACTATTTTACGGCTCATACAATATTCATGCTAATTAAAATCGCCGCATCCATATACACGAGACACGTTGATTAGTAGGAAGCGCACACACACACACACAAACGAAAAGAAAATCCGAACTCAGATTTAAACTAAAAAGCGAGAGCCCTCATAAATGAATCCCACCTGTGCCCAGCAGGTCGGAACAAATGCTAATGCACCTTGTCTCCACATCAGCTGTCGCCTAACCCCGTATTTGCACCGCCTACTGGATCGTAGCCCTCTCGGCGCTTCGGGAAATTGCTGATTCAAATAACTCAATGCGACCGGTTCTCTCATTTCAGTTCTTGTACGGTTGACATACTTTATACCTACCTGTCTCTGACGTAAATTCATGGACTTGTAATACTAGTAAATAGCATTGGGAATTGGGTTGGACAAATGTTAGTCGATTCATAAATCATTTCGGGTTTACACGAAATAGGGGATTACGTTTGAAATGGCCAGATTGTTTCGGTTCAATTCAGGTAGGTATATAGACACTTCAGATTGCATGTATTACATTCCAAAGGTAGATTCTATATACTGTAGAATACACTGCTACTGTGATTATAAACAAAGTTGATTATGATTGAAAAGTAATGGATTTATTAATAAATGGCCCTTATACTAAGCTACCAAATGATCCTACCAAATCAATTGAGAACAAAATTTATAAGACACTTTTCAAATTCAAGAACGAATTTGCTAACCGTGAAAGAACAATGTTAACACCTAAATAAAGTAAACCACCACATTTTTATGGTTTACCAAAAATTCATAAACAAAACATACCATTACGACCAATTCGTAGCACTATTAATTCCCCATGCAGCAAAAATAGCAATCATTTTTTAGAAAAACTATCAGATTTAAAGTTCAACAAAAGCCATTATTTGGTCAGTTCTAATGTAGTTAGTCTCTTCATAAATGTACCGGTACAGAAAACAATAGAACTTGTCAAATCAAAATTAGAAATAGATCAGACCCTTACAGAAAGGACCAAATTGAGCGTAGCAGCAATAATAGAGTTATTAAAATTATGTATAACAAAAACATATTTTCAGTTCAATAATGATTTTTATGAACAGAATTTTGGTCTTGCCATGGGCTCTTGCCTCTCACCAATTCTATCAAATATTTACATGGAACATTTTGATGCCAAAATAGTGAATAATCAAAAATTAAAATCAATCGTCTGGTGGAGATATGTAGACGACATTTTTGCAATATGGCCTTATGACTTAGTATCTCTGAATGATTTTTTAATAAATAAAAATGAAGGAGAAAAATCTATAAAATTTGAAATTGAAATTTAAAATAACAATTTTTCACCATTTTTGGATATTCTTATCAATAAAACACCTACAGGGTATGAAACAAGTGTTTATCGCAAGCCAACATACACTAATAGGTATTTGAATTTTGAATCAAATCATGCTATAAGCGTTAAAAAATGGGTAGTAAAATCTTTATACGATAACAATAATATTAATAATTCAGCTAACATAATTTTTAAAAACTTGACAATACCGTATGTTAAGGGTTTATCAGAAATAATTAAGAAAATTGGTAATCAATTTAATATTCGAACCAGCTTAAAATCTAACAATACTTTGAGATCTATCTTAACAAAAACGAAACCAAAAAATGAAGAACAATCTTCAAAAAATTGCATATATCAGATATCTTGTGAATGCGACAAATTCTATTTAGGTGAAACATCTAGACCATTGAAAGTCCGAATAAGTGAACATAAAAAATACATCAAAGATAGGGAGTTCTTTAAGTCAGGTATTTGTAAACATGCTTGGGGAGAGGGGTATAAAATTCAATGGGATTCGACAAAAATAATATTGAAAGAGCCCAATAATAAAAGACGAAAAATCAAAGAGAGTGCTTTAATGCAACTAAATGCAGATAAATGTGTAGCTAGTATTTCAGCCGAATGTAGTCAAATTTGGTTACCAATGTTAGAAAGAGAAATTTACAATAATCAATCACCTGCGTTATCAGGATAGCATCATAAGTTTTTATCCAGGTTTTCTTATGATTTATCATTGGAATAGTTGTTAATCGATACACACTTCAATACACAAAATCACCAAACTGAGTTATACATGTTTTGAAAACAAAAATAATCATACACAAAAAAGTAACAACAAACGCGTTTTATTAACAACATTTCCAAAATAAGCTGAAAAAAGCGCTATCCCAATAAAAACCGTTCCTGAAACGTGCACTTCACTGGATTCCATTTCTAGTAGTCTATCATATCGTTAGAATATCATAAAATAAAATATTTTATTTCACATTTTACCAGAGGTGTGATCTACTATGAGTGGACCCTAATAAAATTTGACAGCAAAGTTTTGTAGTCTTAAACTTCAAAATATTATTGATTGTCTAGTTGTCATATTTTTTCGTTGTGTCAGATAGGGACCTAAAATTATTTTATTAATTTTTATTACTACTTAATCTTGACAACGGTAGCTGCAACGCTACCGAAACGTCGAAATAAAAAAAATAAAAAACATTATTGTGGTTTGATTCCCAAAAGAATAAGAAAAAAGAATAAATAATGCCACAAGGAACGAGAACAAGAACGTTTACAGTTATTTTTGGAGACAAACAGAACAATGGGCTCGTTTACAAAAATTTTTAAATCATTTTTAACTGTCGTAAAACAAAGTACTAAGGATAAAAATATGATTCTGAAAATTTCATGTCAATAGAATATGTCGTTCTCCTAATACAACCAATTAAACAAGCATACCGTAGCGGGGCGAAGACTACGACTGTGACGTCACCGCATATGAAAGTATATGATTTTCAGACGAAAGTCACAATCATCTTAGCGGCTATATTAACCGACAAAAAACACATTCCTTGGGCTTGAAAGTGCTGTTATTGTTGAGAAACCTCTCCACAGTTGCATAGATACACATAGCATCTAAATCCCGATTTATCGGAGTAACCAAATGTATAAACTGAAGTTCGAATGAAAAATACAGTTGAGTAAATGTAATTTTAAATTTCAAATAAAATAAAACTTCCAAATATTCCAAACTGTTTATTTCCACTGTACGCTTAAACATGCGAATTGAATAGATTTCTAAAAAATCAATAAACTACTTGCATGATAAATAGAGGCATTCATATATTTAAATTTTAACATCAATTGTGTCAAGACGACATGTAATTCCGACGTGGCGTAGAGGAATATTCTAAAAGCTGGAGAGATTGTTTGGAGTTTTCCAAGTGAGAACAATACAGAAATGTGACGTCAGAAACGAGAGACGAGGGTTGGCTTCGCTTGTATTGTTGGGTCATCAGAAAACCATTCATATCACTTGGCAGCACAATGTAAGATTCATACTGTGGCGTCTAGATCCCAGATGCCCAGGATGACATTGCTGATACGCTTGTTCTCTGTCTCTTTCTGCGTCTCTGCAACGGAAATGAATTAAAAGTGCGGGTTATTATGCACATTTCAATGGTCTTGTTAAACGTACCTTTTCGATAAATATCTTCTTATTTGTGGAGTGACTTTAAAATATATAATTATAATATATACTCACAAAAAATATTGTGATATGCATAAGAGGCAGAAAATGTTCTTCAAATAAGTATAATTAAAGGTTTTACATGTCAAAAACTTCGGTGAAATTTTGCAATAATCGAGCATATTAAAATTGGCAAATGAAACCCGATGTCAAAAGATGACAACCAAGCGTCTTCAAGCTAACTGAAAACATTTTGAATAAAAAATATTTCTGAATATCTGAATGCTTTTGCTTTATAGGGGTGCACAGCGAAGACTTTAGGTAAAAACATAATATGAATAAATTGTGTTACCTCTTCTTAATTATCACAATGCGACGGTGGGCCACTTTTGCAATTTATTCGTGTCTACTTGTTGTTATTTCCAATTTAAGTAGACCTATCTCAATTTTTTTTGTTGGTAGTTACAAATTGAAGTTTATTAGTAAGTTAGTTGTTTGCTATTTTTGGTAATGATAATTTTCTAGAAGCTTGATGTTTTTATGCTGACAATTTAATTCATGTATAAAAAATCGCATATGCCACAGTGCATTTTGTCACTTTGACAGCGGCAAAAGTTAGCTTTAACTTTCACAGCGACAAATACACTAGTGGTTTTTTCACTTATTCATTTGTTCATCAATATCACTGTTTCTAGTATGAATTTCAATAACTGCGTTTTTAATAATTGTACATTAAAATAAAAATGTGTTTATTTTTAATGTTTCATAAATAAAGTTTGCATTGATATGTTTCCAAATTTCTCATTCATTAAATTGTCCTGCCGAATTACACTCGAGGTTTGTATTGATATTGGGTAAATTTGTGTTGTTTAAATTCTAAACTGTTTCCTTTAGCAATTTGACTCGAATGTCAACCTTTTTAACTTTTTTTAATAGTTGACAGTTATTCTCGTCAAATTGCTAGGAAACAGTTTCTCATTAAACAACCCAAATTTACCCGATAAAATACAAACCACTTGTGTAATTATAAGTGAAAGAATCCACTACGAGTGACGCCTCATCACCAACGTCTATCAGATACTGGAAGGTTACAAAAAAATCAGTACTGGTCGTTCCCGGACAATTCGAAGTATGAGGGTGAAACAAAATATTCTGTCGACTTTCAAAAGAGCACTAAATTTCTTACCACATACAGCGTGCTTGAGCTCTTTTACCTCGAATTCTCTCTCACAAAATTACACTTTCTTATTGGATGACAGATAAAATATAAACCACATCCTTATTTCACAAAGAAAGAACATACTGTTTACAGATGATGCACATTTTATACATCATAAATTTTGGGGCAGGTAAAAACCTGCACATTATTATAGAGCACAGTTGTTTCGATTGGAATTGTAGTTGACTACTTAGTTGGGCCTCATATTCTGCCTCAGTCATTTAATTAAATTGCTTATACCACTCTCTACAAAATTATATTCCTGAACTGCTTAAGAAGATCCCACCCAATATTAGAAAAAAATCACAGCTAGGCTTCATGCACGATGGTTCTCTAGTAAATTTTAATAATTAGATTTCTAGACAATAGGTGAGAAACAGTTATTTAAGTGCAAAATCATTTAATTGCAAATATTGTGCACTATTACGCGTATCCTGGAAGCCCGCGTCTTAAGTTCTCAAGTGATAGTTCATACCTGCAGCCAAGGTAGGCGCTAGTGGTGACTTCCTTCACGCTTAACCCTTTCAAGAGGGCTGTGGACTACGAGCGATAATATAATATACATATATTATAGCTCTATATTGAGATATAATATCATATTATACACATAGATTCAAAAGTTTTGCATCACCTTCTTCGGATGCGAAGGAATTTTTTTGCGCTAACATTTTTTTGTTGACTTGTTTATCAATGTCTACCATTTCAATATGTTCCATATTTTTTGCAATATACAGATCTTTACAGTTTTTTTTGTAAGATAACATTTTTAGTGCGATCATTTTAACATTCAAGACATTTGATTTTTACGATTTTAAGTGCAAACATGAATCGTCAAGTCATAAGTGAGATTGACCGTGCAAGAATAGTGGCTTTAGTTGAAGAAGGTCATTCTCAAAGGTTCGTGGCAAACAGAGTTGGCGTTTGTTACTAATTAGCGGCAGGATAACCACTTAACTATCCGAAGAAACCCGACCATGGTAATACCAGCACTCCAAAGAGATATGAGACATGCGTTGGGAGTTCAAGTATCGATCTCGACATTACGAAGACGAATACTTGCGACAGGTTTGAGGTGTCGCCGACCAATAAAAGTTCCCAGACTACAACCTGAGCACAGAGTTCGCCGACTACAGTGGGCTCAAGAACACGCGGTCTTGCCTGAAGAATTTTGGAATTCGGTGTTTTTTCCGACGAGACAGGATTTGTTTGGTACAAGATAGTCATCGAATACGTGTGTGGCGGGATCCAACGAGAGTTGCTCAGCTTGCCCATGCTCGCCCCGTGCCGCCCTTCAGAGGAGGAAGTGCTATGTTTTGGGCTGGTATCATGTTAAATGATCGCACATAATTAATTCATGTGGAGGGAAGGATGACTGGTGATAGGTATCTCAGAGAGATTCTACATCCCCACGTGAGACTATTCCAATTCCTTCGTTTTTATGGACGATAACGCCCGACCTCATCGGACCAGAGCTGTAAAATGAGTATCTTGAAACTGAAGGGATTAATCGTTTGAATTGGCCTGCCCTGTCTCCTGACATGAATCCCATAGAACATGCTTGGGACATGCTTGCCAGGGCAGTGGCAGCACGCAGAAATCCACTCAGGAGTGTACAAGAGCTTGCTCATGCGGCCCAAGAAGAATGGAGAAATATTCCCCAACAGAATATCAATAATTTGGTAAACAGCATGGGCAGGCGACTTCAAGCTTGCATAAATTCTAGAGGTGGTAATACTCTTTATTAAAAGTTCTCATGCAGGTTCTCACTTAACCTTTTCTTTAAAAAGAATCAATTTGTATTTAATTTATTCAATTTCTAAGAATACTTTTTATGTTTTAAGCAAGTTTATTATTGGATAATGAAAATTTTTGACAAATATACACGTTTTTTTATTGAAACTAATTATTTGATTAATATCTGATCCATTTATAATGAACACATTTTTTTTCTCGGAGATTTAGGGTGATGCAAAACTTTTGAATCTATGTGTATTAAGCGTGCAGCAGATTAGGATATAAAAATTTTATAAAGATGAAAAGAAAACGCCTAGATTCTGGATATCCAATTATATTAAATTTTGTAAAGAAAGGGGTGGATTTAGACTCTTTGATGATCTAAGTGATGAAAATTGCCCGAAATGCGTGAAACTGAGTTGCATTTTCCTGGCGCGGGGGCTTAGACGTAAGCTGGGAGGTGGGATATACTACTGTACTATAAAATATCGCTCGAAAAGCATATCTCTGCAGACACTTAATATATCGACTGGATATAGATATATATTATAGCATTAATGCGCGGTGCTACATGTTATTTTGTTCAAAGCGATTTTTATGTAATATGTAAGATATAATATATATTTATTATCGCTCGTGGTCTTCAGCCCGCTTCAGTCACGATGTCCTCAAATGAGGACACATATTATGTTGTGGTACCAAAACTCAAGATTATTCCTCCCATTTTTCTATGTTGAATTTCTGTAATCCCAAAGATGTATTTTTACTATTAGCTCATTAATGGCGCCAATCAGCATAGCTGATTTTAAATAAATTTGACATATATCTCAGTTGTTTGTGAAGTTCTCAATTGTTAACAGGTATGTACATCTAAATCGCTCTTTATTTGTTTCAATCAATTCAATCGCTGAATATTTTTGATGACAAGGGATAATGTAAACACAGATGCAATGTATGTGTATAGTATTTTTTGGAAATACAGCAAATGTTAGTTTGTAGGTATCTCTAAAGTTTGATGTCCACAATTCAGGACATCGGTACTTAAGGTGGATTCATGCAACAGGAAATTAAAACTAAAATTAATTTAAAACTAAAACTAAGAAGATAAAACCATGTTATTTCTTAATTGAAACTCAGTTTTACCTAGCACCTTTGAAGGTGGTATCTTGAAAGGGAAGTTTTGACATAGAATAGACCCATTATAATTTTATACAGGCCTTAATTCTCTCACATGAATTTATATATACTCTGTATTTAATAAACGAATTACAGCCTTGAAATTTTCGACTGAGTACAAAAAGAAAATGATGAATATTTCATTTGAAGTTTCAATTGTTAAAATACCAACGCTCCAAACGCGCAGTATGACGCAACCAAATTTAATTCAACGATTTGTCAGTTGCAGATGGTGGTCACCGATCGTCCTTGTCAAAGTATATCACAGGCAATATTGAAAGAGGTCGTTGTTATTTACACAAACAGCGGGAATCTGTATTAGACGTGTGACGTCTGTTATTCACAATAACATTATTATATTAATAATCCTTTCCTCTCCTTTTTTTTTCCAACACAGAGTTTACTTTCATTGCTGAAAACAATGGCGTAGTCAAAGGATATATACTGTATTTGAAAAGAAAAATTTAAAAACAGGTTTCGTCAGAGGATTTCTGATTTTGGGAACTGCGTACATTTGTCGAACTACTGGTAGGAATTATTTAAATGATAATGTAAAGCAGGACACGCATTGAATCGAGTCCAGTACGTGAGCTCTGTAACAGAATGGAAAGGAAATTTCTTTCTATGCTGGGAAATTTCGTGTAAAAATACTTAGTATTCGGACACTTTCGAGTAGTTTCTTGTGAATATTCGGCATATAGAACTAGAAACGGCAACTGTTTTTATAAACATTCTTATCCCGTTGTGCTATTATTTGTATTGATTATTTTCATACTGAAGAAAGGGTATTTTAATAAAATAAATGGATGGTATCAAATTGAATAAACTTAGGTAATGGATTGACTTGAGATTTTTTTTTCCATTTTGGGAGCCGTTCAGATGCCGGGAGCACTGCAGCCTATTGGCTTATTGTACTCTGCTCCCATATTTAGTCCACCCATCCAGTTATCCCCGTACCTTCGAGTAGACGGTATAGGTCCATTGGATGTGTGCCATATACTTCAGGTGGCACATTGGCCTCTCCGAAGATTGCCCGTCTCCTCGAGTGCAGTGCCTCACAGTCAGACAAGATATGGGTCACGGTCTCGTTCTCCATGCCACATAGTCTGCAGCTGAGGTCCCCGTTATATAACCCTATTTTATGCAGGTGATCTTTTAACGGGGTATGACCCGTTAGATAACCTGCAATAATTCTTAGCTTATTCCTGCTGATATTCAGTAGTTCTTTGGCCCGTTTTGCACATGTGTCACCTATGAAGGTTTTGCTGTGTACCTGTTTCGGAGTGTTCCTCCAATGAAGTCTATGTTGGCTTTGTACCCATTTTTGTATTTGCGCTCGGACTACCTTTTTTGTGGTCCCAAGAGCTGGTTCTGGTCCAACATATGCTGTTGCTGAACCTCTTTTTGCGAGTTCATCAGCTTGTTCATTTCCAGAAATACCATTATGTCCCGGCACCCACACCAATCTTACTTTAATGTGGTCTGCTAGTTCATTTAGTTCTTTCTGACATTCTTCTACTAGTCTGGATGTTACCTTGCGTTAAAGCCGCAAGGACTGCCTGGCTATCAGTTAGTATGTTTATCCTATGAGTGTCAGTCCTATATTTGTTAATTCTGACACATTCTAGGATGGCATAGATCTCTGCCTGAAATACAGAGGTATGTTTGCCTAGTGAGAAAGAGCCTTTTGTGTTTCTCTTTTCACTGTACACTCCTGCTCCTGTTCCTTCCCCTGTCTGTGATCCGTCTGTGTACCAGGTCTCTCCTCGGGGAAATTTCAGTCTTGACTTGAGATGGAAATATAACGGAGAATTTTATCATATATTTCCCGATCAAAGAATGCTTCTTCGTTGATAGCATACATTTTGATGAAATGCATACTACTGCTGATTTGCCACAAACTCTACACAGAGTGAATTTGGCCGTGACACCTGCCGACAAAAATTTTCCCACCCATACCACCATATACCAATGTTGCCGTCTTGAATAGAAAGGTCTGGACCGTGCTGATCCGGAGCAATCTTAAATCTCCAATCGGGTTCGAATCCCGATGGCTTCGCTTTTTAAATTTTTAGAATAATTAACATCATAAGTGGTGATTAGGAATGTCCACATGAGGGCATAGTGTGATGTGATTGTGAGAGGGAATGGCTGGAATGGTTGTGTAGGCGTCAGGCTCGACAGGAGAGCAAGATAGTCGTAGGCAGGGTCACGAACGCATAGGAGAGGTAGGTGTACGCACAAACGTAAGGTCCATCACTTTAGGTACCTCGAGGACGAGGAGTGGATCAGGATGGCCCGAGTGTAAGACGCAGTCGCGTTTAAATGGTAGCTTATAATACCAGTACATTGATAGCGAAGGCTTAGCGTGAGGGTTTGTATCTGAGAGTTGCTGGGTACAAGTTCTGGTGGTATCGCTTTTTGAATTCCCAGAATATTTAGCTTATACTATTAAGAAGTACTGCCGGAGTTCTCGGCTCAATAAATATATTAAAAAATGCCCAAAATAATTAAAATTGGTCTAAGGGCTTAAAACAAAGTGAGTAAACAATTTTTTCGATGTATTTGATAGAAGAATAGTATATTCTTCAACGAGTGCAGAATGATGGCTATTATTCACGCGGATGAAGTTTCCAAAACGAGGGAGCGCAGCGAGTGAGTTTTGGAATCATACAAGTGAATAATAGTCATTCTACACAAGTAAAAGACTATACTTTCTCCACGACTAAAAAGAAAAAACTTCCAGTGAGGATCGTCAACCACCACTAGTCTATAGAGCATATTTATAAAAATGTAAGGAGTAAATATATATACGTAACTCCTATTTTTAATCGGAACCCTTACATTTATAAATGAAATTAATTCCGGGAGGCGTACATATTCACTATCGCTACTGTTGTCCATTTTTTTCTCTTATAATACGTAAAATTATGATTTTATAATTACTTTGACGTTTCAAACGACGCGCTGTCCGAAGCGATTTGCGTTCTTAGGTATTTGACGTTTTAAAGAGACGATTTGATTTATTCATTTTAATTCATTTTAGCGTGAATTCTGATAATAGAATGTGATTGGCTAACGAGAGTGAATTCTTTTTATTATTCACTGGTGTGAGGAATTTATATCATTATGCAGCTAAATATGTAAAAATAATTTGTGCGTTATTATTTAGTGGTGGAGAAACGTATAGTCTGTACAGAAAGTACGAGGAGTAATAAATCATTCATTTAAGTAGATTTCATAGACGTACCAAAATATATTTTAAGAGGGTATACCGTAAGGTACATTTTGTATTGAACGAATGAGTTGCAGCTATGCTCAAGAATATACGATTTAGGTCAGAGGTAACGGGATGTACTAATTTTAATAAAAAAAAGTGATAGAGGTACATAAATTTTAGTAAGTTTGATAAAGAAAGGCAACACAGTTTATTCATAATAGAAAACAAACCAATCTGTAACAATAATTATTTTATATATTTTTGTATATATGTGTGTATAAATGCTGGATATACAGTTTCCAAATCTTGGCAAGATGAAAACATTAAAAGCGGAAGGCAGGCATTCGTGGAAGGTTTGTCGTTAGGTTTGCAGCCACCATCTGGAAAAGGAAAAAGACTTATCATTGTCCATGTTGGAAGTTCTGAAGGTTTTGTTGATGGTGGATTATTAACTTTTATTTTAAAACGCACGGGGGACTATCACGAATATATGAATGGGGATGTCTTCGAGGAATGGTTTGTTCAAATGTTGGATCTGATTCCAAAAGAGGCTGTTAGTTATGGACAACGCAAGTTACCATTCACGGTTACGAGAAGCATTGCCCACAAGTCGTTGGCGTTAAGCAGAGCTTTTGGAGTGGCTTATTTCGAAAAATATTAAGTTTCCAAAAGATCCACTAAGGAAAGAACTTTACAGAATTGCAAAAATGAACAAGAATAAATACAAAACCTACATTGTAGAAGAAATGGCTTCTTCTCGTGGTATATCAGTTCTTCGACTTCCCCTTATCATTGTGAACTTAATCCCATAGAATTAATATGGGCTCAGGTAAAGGGGGAAGTTGGAAAAAAATACTACTTTTAAAATAAACGATGTTGTGAAATTGTTTGAGAGTGCTGTAAGTCATGTTAGTAAGGAAAATTGGACAAACTGTATCGAGCATGTTATCAAAGTAGAGGCAAATATGTGGAAAATTGACAATATTTGTGATGATTTAATCGACCCTATTATTATTAATGTCAACAACGATTCTTCCTCTTCCGAGTCGGATATAGAATAAAATGTAAGTAATAAATGTATTCCAATAATTATTTCTTTTCATTTTTTATTATATTATAATTTAAAACGTATTTTTTTCCCAAAATACACACCACTGCATTGCGTTATTGCTTATCTGCTAATCCTTTAACAATGAAGAAACCCCAAACTTTGCTACAACTGAAACAAATACGGGGTCGATCTACCTGGTTTTTAGATTTACGGAAGAAATGTAATTTAAAGTAAGAGATTTATCAAAAATTTCATGGTGCTCCCTGTAAAGGTTTTGCATACTTAATTATGGTTTATTACTCCTCGTACTTTCTGTACAGACTATAATTTAGAAAGCTATAAATTCATTTAATAATTTCTCAGTCACCGAACGTATTTTTTCGAATGGTAACATTGAAAACTTACTATAATATAAACTATACCTACTATACAAACAGGATATTTTTACTCTTATTCTTATGCCTGAGTCGTTTTTTTTTTCGAATCCAAATTTTATTGTATCTTTATCCTTGGTCTACACTACACCAATGCGCAAAATAAAAATCAATACACAAAGAAACGGTGGAATAATAAAGCCTTTCAAGAACAGCTGGCATTCTTCACTGCCGACACCTTATTGAATTAAAAAATGTATTTTTGATTACATTCATCTTCATCCTTACATGTAGAACAACAACGTACTTATAGGGGTCGCATTGTATTCGAAATGAATTTATAACCCAGAGGGGCTTCTTTTTATAGATATGTTTTTCATGTCTCAATAAAAAGATTCAAATAACAGAGTGGATATAAAAAAAATGGAAAATTTTAATTGTGTTTATTCCAATGAAATATATGAAAATTGTGGGATGGAGTCTAGCGGGTCAGCTTGAAATAAATTGCTTAATCAATTGGTATTGTTGAGTTTTTTGTAAAATATTATGTGCTCACGTGAAGGGTATAGTTTAACTGTGAAATAGAGTAGAGTGTACCTATAGGCTAGACGATTGTTTAGGATTCAAGGGGACAATCAATATTTAGCTGAGCAAACTCACAACCGCATTTAGAAAGTAAAAAAGGAAATTCTAGCAGTACATACTTCTGTATTTCAGGCGGAGATTTATGCTATCCTATAATGTGTAAGGATTAATAAACATGGGACTAACACATTAACAGACAGCCAGGCAGTCCTTGCAGCTTTAAATAGCCGCAAGGCAACATCCAGCTGGTAGAAAAATGCCAGAAAGAAGTAAATTAACTGGCAAACCACATTGAAAGTGTGGGATATTTCTGAAAATGAGCAAGCTAATGAACTCGCGGAAGAGGTTCAGCTAACACATATGCTGGACCAGAACCAGTTCTTGGGACCACATAGAAGATGGTTCGAAGACAAAATGGGTACAAAGGCAGCATAGACTACACTGGAAAAAACTCCAAAGCAGGTACATTACTAAATATCATTAGGAACAAGCTAAGTATTGCAGGTTATTTAACGGGTCTATCCTTGGTGTAAGATCACCTGCATAAAATGGGACTGTTCAACGAAAATCTCCACCGAAGACTTTGTGGCATGGAGACCGAAACCGTAGCCCATATCTTGTCAGACTGTGAGACATTGGACTCCAGGAAACAGACAATTTTTGGAGAGGCTAATGCTAATAGCGTCTACTTGGAGGTACGAGAATGGCTGGGTGGGTGGAATAAATGGGGGATTGAAGTACAATAAGCCAACAGGCTGCAGTGCTCCCGGTACAAGAACAGCTTCCAAAAAGAGGAGAAAATGGCCCAGTATCTACAATTTTGGGATTATACAACCCCATTAGTGATGAATGTGGCCTAATCGATAACATCATCCTCTTCAGAAACTGCCTGTTATTTAAAACATTATTTTGGGCCCAATAAAAATAGTCTTATCTTTTATCACCATTACCTTTTAATTTATGTGAAATTTCGGTAATAGGGCTTGATCTTGTGACGTAAAAAACATCCATTATTTTTATCCGCACTAATATTGACTTGAGACGATAAATCTTCAAGGCTCATGCGGATCTGCTCGATTTGCCGCCAATATATAATATATTATAATAATAGGTATCCTCAAGATGCGGGTGTATCTGACGAGGATGACCATTACAATGAACTTTAATAACACTTTCAGTTTCGTTGGAAAGAGAATTTAAAACAGCTGCTTTTTCATGAGTAAATGAAGATATTTCCGATGATAGCGTTCGTAGGTACTCTAATTTTAAAACCAAGGGCGTCCGTCCGTTAATATTTCTTTTTATTTATTTCTGACGTGGGTCTCTATTAAAAAGAGCATACTTAAAATTAAATTTTGAACATAAGGTTCGGGAATTCTATCCCATTCTTCTATAAGAGCTTCAGACAATTGTTCCAAAGTTTCAGGTGGATTTAATCTTCCTCTAATAGCTCTTCCAAGTGCATCCCACATATGTTCAACTGGATTTAAGTCAGGTGACCTTGCTGGCCAATCCATGACATCAATATCGGTGTCTTGCAAGAACCTAGTCACAATTTGTGCTGTGTGTGGACGGGCATTATCATGCATTAATATGAAATTATCGCCTATAAATGGGGCAAAAGGAATCACATACTCTTGAAGGATATCATTAATGTACCTTTCAGCATTCAAAGTACCGTGTTGTCCAATATGGAGATCAGTGCGTCCACGAAAGTTTATTCCTCCCCAAACCATAATGCCTCCTCCACCGTATGCATCCAACTGACGAATGTTACCCTGTACAAATCGGGTTCCACCCTTACACGACGGTCATTTGTTAAGAGAGTGAATCTGGACTCGTCGGTGAACAAGACCGTGTGCCAATTAGCTGCTCTCCAGTTCAGGTGTTCCCTGGCGAAGGCTAATCTGCATACGCGGTGTTGCCTGGTGAGTCGTGGTCCAGTTGCTGGTCGTCTTGGCCTTAAGTCAGATTCTTTCAAATTGTTTCTAACCGTTTGATCACTGATCCTAACCTGATAAGTTCTTCTTAGGGCATTTTGTAAGTTCCTAGATGTAGTTGAACGGTTTCTTAAAGTTTGCAAAAGCAAAAATCGATCCTGTGCTGCAGTTGTGACCCTATTACGGCCTTGGCCAGGAGTCTTTAGAATGCCTATACCGCATTAACACTCTACTTACTGACGACTGGGTAACATTCAAAATATGGGCAATTCGGACTTGATTGTATCCTTCAGCTGACAGACGTCTGTTGTTATTATTCATATCTCTAATTTCATTCAATTAATAACTTCGTACGAAAGTCTATGTTCAACTAAACGAATACTCGTGCCATTGATAAGTAAAAGGTTTAGCATTTTGCGGTTATACAGAAAAACATCAGAATAAATGATAACGAACAACATAAAAACCCATATCTGCCGGAATTTGCATAAAAAAGATCAATGTTTTTAGTACTAAAAATCATAGTTTACCAATTTTATGAATAAAGTCTTTTGTACAGGGTTTTCAAAATATTCGATAATTGTTTTGATTAGTGTATTTAGGTTGTAGAACAATAAATTCAATTAAACAAGAAGAAAAAGCAAATCTACGTCGCGCGTAATATTCTTAAAGGTTGAACATTACCGTCGTCTCGCTTGCAGCTAATCTATGATTTTCATTGAAAATAATTTGAACGAAAAAAGAAAACGACCTCGAAGTCTGTTCTTGACACTCCAGCCAGCTGTAACTGATCCGACCGCCCTTTTTATGCGCGAAATACATAATTTGCCTTGAGGACTATACTAACTACTTATGTACTATGCATAGTTAGTTTACCGTCAGGAGTTTCGTATGGAACAAAAAGCGTTTTGTGTTTTTAAGAGATTAATATTCTGCATGGGAGAATTTTGGTAGGGGTTTCGATAAATAATAGTATTAGTCATAGATGACGTTTTTCGAATAACGAAAACAAAGTGGAAATGAAAACGTGTTCGGTAATGGTTTGTTTGTTTACAGTATTAATGGTTTTTAAGAAGCCGTAGGTTAAGCGTTATGAAAATCTATTTATGATGAGTAAACAAAAAGGTCAGGAACATGTACGTTAATCCACCTAATCAAAGAAAAAAACATTTTTTGATAATGGAACTAATTATACTAGATGGATATTGTACAATCATCGCTATACCTACAGTTGGTCTAGTGCGAACGTGAGATTTAATAAACAATAGTTAAAATGAAAAACTAAAAAACGCTTCATAGGCAATCGAAATAAAAGTGGAAAATAATTTTCATCTACGACCACCTTTAAAATTAGTCATTTACAAACAAAAAAAATGTGTGAAATCATACACAGCTTGTTCAATTGAAACCCATCTTTGGTCCAGGAAAAATTTATTGACAAGTACAGTTACAAATAACTACCACTACAATTGAGGCACATATCCCACTGTTTCACCAACCGATGTATACCCTGCTTATAGAATTCTTGTGACTGCTGCTGGAAGAATTCTTTCACAGCGTTTTGTACTTCTGCGTCCGACTGAAAACGGTTACCTTTTAACGCCTTTTTTAGTGGCCCAAAGATGTGAAAATCGCAGGGCGATAAATCGGGACTATAGGGTGGATGCTCTAATATCCTCCATTTCTTTCGTTGCAGATTTTCTTTTACTATGTTGGCAACATGAGGCCGAGCATTATCGTGAAGCAGAATAACACCACGTGAAAGCTTCCCTGGACGTTTTCTCCTTATTGCTTGATGGAGCTTGTTCAAAATTGCATTATACAGGTTTGCGTTGATATGCACTCTAGGTTCTGTAAACTCTATCAGCAAGGGTCCTTCATGGTCGAAAAAAAATGTCAACATCACCTTGCCTGCAGAAGGTTGAACTTTAAACTTCTTTGATGGCGGAAAATTTGCGTGTTTCCATTGCATCGATGACAGCTTACTGGATGGTTCAAAATAATGACACCAAGATTCATCGCCAGCAACTATTGACGAGAGAAAGTCATTACCATTTTGACTGTATTTCGTGAGGTGTTGCAAAGACAAGCCCATTCGCAAGCTTTTTTTGTCCTCAGACAAAAGACGAGGAACCCATTTCGCACAAACTTTGCTGTAACCTAGTTTGTGTACGATACTAATCAGGCCTTCCACACATGCCACATTCCTGTCTGTTGATGCAGTAATCAATGCACCTGGTCGTGGCTTATCATTCGTCCTCTCTTCTCCATTCTTAAATTTTCGACACCATTCCTTCACAGTTGGATATGCAAAATATGCGTTTCCATACACTGCTTGCATTCGCGTATATATTTGCAACGGTTGCACACCTTCAGCACACAAAAATTAAATGACCGCACGCTTATCACATTTGGACGGATTGTTAACAACAAACGCCATTTCAAAGTCACAATACTTAAAATCGCTGTCAAATATAAACGAAATAAACAGATCAGTGTGACGTTTGCATACACTACTAATGTTGGAAAACGTCAGTTGAATGATTACAATTGTTTGCAAGGCTAACCTGACCAAAGATGGGTTTCAGTTGAACAAGCCTCGTACATTATACATACGTTGAAAAGAGTGCGTAAATTAACAACGCTTTTTATATGAGACTTTCATTATAACACCCAAAAGCGTGCGTAAATGTCCAATGCTTCTGAAATGGGGTTCTCATTTTAAAACTATTTTTAGCTACGTAATTAGGTATTCAGTTGCCTTGAATTTAGTCGTTTGTTTTATAAACTTTTGTGCTGTCAGTAAATTTGACAGAAGTGTCAGACAGAGTGAAAAATATTTCCCGTTATATTTGAAATTTACACTCATTTTAAATGGAAGAACCTCGAGAAGAATGCATTTCTTCGGATTGCACACCACCTGAAATTAGAATTCGTTCTGTATATATTTGTTTATAGAAAATTTATTTTTATGTTTTTCAACCCCTTCAGAGCACATTTTTTATTCATGTGGTCGTAGATAAAATTTTGTAGGACACTTTGTACTACATTTACACACTAACTATGCATTTCGGAATAGAACTAGTGAGAAATTATAAGTATGGGACCAAAGCATACACAGCCGGAGTCGAGTACACTTAGCTTGGTATCACTTCTACTTTCTTTCCAAAGAGATAGTAGATATTATGTAGCTGTGCCATTGTAACATCACTTCCCAAATAGCTGAAAACCAAAGACATTCGTTAGGATAACCTATTAGAATAAAACAAATAAATTAATAAATTCATGCACATGCTTTCATTCTTTAAATCACCTTTGTTGTTTTCAGGTCGACACCAGAGGATCTAGCATTTGAAAATTCACTTACTTATTTTTGATATTTTAATAGGAGAACAATTCAATGAACGATTCGTTTCCATGCTTTTTTTGCCAATATTCAAGTATTTACAACAACTTATACCTGGGCATGAGATTGAAAACTTTTAACATATATATTTTCTTTCTAGAAATTGTTGTAGTTTCTAGAGCCTAATGAGTAAGATCAATAAATGAGTATTAGTCATCAATAATATAAATGAAATGTATGCTCTAGTTTTTGATTCTCTTTTGTAATATTATATAATTAATAATCATAATAAGTTTGTTATTATAATGGAAAATGTCAATAGCATTGGTTAAGTGTATTATAGTTCTATATAATTCCTGATCGCAAAGTAGAAATGGCATCTAACTGGTTGGCAGTGGTTGATTTAGTTTTTTTGTAATTCATTATTTCTATATATAAACATGGATGAAGAGAAACGTTTTTTTTATTGTAATATTAGGCTTAATTACCCTGGTTTTGGTGTCCCCTTTGCTTTGTTAGGGTAAGTTTATAGAAGGAATTATTAGTTTCCGTTCCAAGAATTTTCTAATAGGGATCGCCTCTAAGGCTAAAAACAAGTTGCTGAAGCGGCCAAGGATGGCCTCTGGGAGGCCATTGTAATAGTAACTCGCCCAGCCAAGTCGTTCATGCGCCTAGAAACCGGTTCGGGATATAGGAATGAAATGATGGCCTTCCGGTGATGGCCTTTCTGACACATTCCTACGTCCATTTGTAGATGGGACCATATGCGTCCTTCTTTTCTTTGTTGGTGGCGTCCTTCAAGTTATCCTCTTGTAATTGATAATGCAGATATCTTTGCTGCTCTCGTAGACGACAAAGATGACATATAAGTACACTCCGCTCCCACACTATTTCCATTAGTCCTTAGGTTAAGTTCGGAAGGAGAGTTTCCACATCTAGGATACAGGATTCAGTAATTATTAATAATTTTCCTACATGCGAGCGATCTTATATTCAACTATCTACCATTTAATTATATTTTTCTTTTCTACTGCTAATTGGCATAGATATATTTTTAATTTTTAATACTTTATCATTCAAATTCAATTTTTTATAATCATATACTATAAGAATAGGTATTGTCAACATACTATACATAAAATCTGTGGCAAACTGAGTATTTAAATGTTGTTGTCAAGTGTTCAAGTATCTAAAATTTTAATTATATGAAGTTTATTATTTAGAAAGCCCATGTGCTGCTCTTGAGCACCCGAGTTACAAAATGCTTTCTTTGTATATTCTTCCATGCCAAAAATGTTCACCATTTGAAAAAAAAAGGTTAATAAAATTATTCCCCAAAGTCAGGCCTACATCAATCAAAAATTTCTCATTCTTCCAAAAGCTGCAACGGTTGAAATCATTCCAGCCACGACACATCTTCTTTTGGCCCCCACTTCACAACATCATAGCTCGATGTTTTTTTTGGGAATTTTTTTTTAATATCAATAAAAGTTACGTTCAAAAAGGGGTTGTGGAAATGTTTTTTGTATTCCACGCAAAAAAACGCCAGAATACCTCAATTAAACTCGTGTTTATAATGGAAATAGCCCGCTAGTGCTTCTGAAAGAAATCATTCACACTTAAAATTGTAAAAGAAGCGGATGTCAGTATTTCCGCCTCTAGAACTACCACTTACATACAAAGGAAAAGTATACAGTATGCAATATAATTTTTGTCAATGACGTACCTAATTACAATTCTATGACTACCGTATGCCAGCATAAAGTGGTAAAATATCTAATAATCATCGTTATTATTCCTACATTGTTCGTAAATTACCAAACACTCGTGTTATTTCCATGGGACCGTATTTTAATTTGAAAAAATGTGTTCAACAATAGATATTTCAATTTTAACGATACGTTATGTGTTAAAAAATGAGAAACGTGTTGAATAAATAAATATTTTAGTTGAAATTCGTAATGTCTGAATGGTTATTGAATATAAAGTATTTTTGATATTCATGCGATTTGTATAATTTTTTTTCGAGCATGATTTTACTGTTTAAGTTCAAATTATCCTTCATTGGACATGCAAAATTGAGTTTACTCTGTTTTGGGATTAAGTCCTCTTTAGGGCTTGTTTTGAATTTAACGACAAGTGAAGTTAAATGTCGCGGTAGGGACAGCTGTGGCACCCAAAGATGGCCATTTGGTTAATTTCTACCATGTATTGCAGTTCCGATCATTGCAGAATTTAAGATGAAGGAAATACCACAGAAAACCCGCAGGGGGAGGAAATTGGCGTGGAAATACACATACAATAAGTTATATTTATGTATAATATACCTACACGGAAAAAAAAAGAATCGTTGTATCAAGTAAAATTTATTTGGATCAATTAAATTAAAGTGTCATATATGCACGACAAAATATTATTTTGGAGTAATTAAAATAATTTCTTGGTTTCAATGCAGGTTAAAGTATTGATGCAACTAACTGTTTGTTGACTGAACCAAATATTAAGTCAACTGGACCATTTTCATAAATTATTTTGATAAAATTATTGTTTCAACATAGTGAATATTTTGTTGAATTGAATCTGAAAAATAATCAAATCAATTGAGAAAAATAATGATTTAGTCAATTTTTTTTTGTTGAACAAATTATAATAAATGATCTAATGAACAAACGTTATCATCACATCAATTTTTTTTGCTTGGTTCGAAACAAATTTTGGATTCAGGTGAAGAATTGTGTTGTTAAATTGAATAACAAAATTACTAAATCAACGAAATTCATAAGCAAATCAAGAAAATTAATTGCTTGCGTTGATTTCGAGAATTTATCCGATAAATTAAATATTTTAGTTGAAAAGTATAATATGTTGATTGAACTTGAAATGCAATCAGTTTGATCAACTGATTGCTAATTTTAATACAAAAATTAAGTTGACATAACATACTGAGTGCTATAAAAAAGAAAAGTTAAATATACTTCATGGCATTTTATTTAAAAAGAAAAAACAATAACAAAATGAAATATTAATTTTCTAAAACATAAAATCAAACTTCCACTAACTGCATTTCTTTTCAACCGCAATAACTTTTCCATAAATTGGAACCAATCCACTTGCAAATTCACTTTAAGGGCATCAGGGAAAATCAAATCATAATATATGTTGATCTACAAAGAAGTAATAATAAAAATAAATAGAGTTTAATGAATATTCTAAACAAGCATAAAGGAAATTCTTGAATTTTCCAATATAAATATACGAAATGCAGCCCCAATGAATGTATCACATGTCCCTTTCTCAAACACTGAATTTAGGTAGCACTACTATTACGCTTAGAATTAACAATTTGCAAGTTAATGATGATGAATATAACAAATTTAAAGTGAAGGTAATGACACATTACCTTACATTTCCAATTAGGTAGGTTAGGTTAGGTAGGATCATAGCAAAGTACCATAACTTTGTAAAAAAGACATTAGGTACTTACTGTTTAAAACCGGGTTTAATCTCAGTTTAAATTCATGTTTCGTTTAGAATGTGATGTATGCGATTTAAGATACAACTGATACAAGACAAACTACCTATCATCTTAAAACAAAAATGAACATTTTTTCGGAAGAAACAAGATAATATAATATTTGTAAATAGAATACATAATTATATTTACCTGAATAATCCGCTAATCCAGAACAATTTCCAGACAACAGGTTATCACTCACCTCACGATCTAACTCCTATCTTAGAACAATATAAAATGAAGAATGAAGTGAAAACGTTGTGATAGATAGAAACAGGACAATCTACTGGGCAAGAACATTTTGAATGAATCAGATAATCAGTCGATACAAATATGAAATTATTCCGATTGAACTATTGCATCTATTGAAACAAACAAGAATAAATAGTTCAAATTGACTGTTGAAATTGGTTACTTCAGTGATTTTAAGTTCCAAACCAATTCATTTTTTGTTTTAAACAATATAGTGTACATGCTTGATTGAAGAGCAAATATTGAGGTTGAATTAATATTGTTATTCGCTTAAAAGGAGTTGAAAAATGCTTCATTTAAAAAAATTTATTTTGAACCGAGCGAATTCACTTGTTTGAGTCAACCAAATATTATAGGTATTTGAATTAATAATATTATCCGCTTAAAGTAAGTTAAAATATATTTCATTTGACAAGTGTATGTTTGAATCAAGCGTGTTCATTTGTTTGATTTGAATGAATCATTTTTTTGAGATAATATTATAATACTTTGATGTAAATTAGGAAATACTTGACTTGATAAGTCCATTTTTGGTTCAAGAAATTTCTAGGATTGGGTCGACAATTCCATTTTGTTTCGGCAATTTTAATATTTCCTTGGACGAATACATTCAGTATTTGATATGAATGAAATTTAATCGAGTTAATCAAATAAAAGTGACTAAATAAATTTAATTGATATAACAAATATTTTTTTTCCGTGTATAAGCATTCCAGGAAATGTGACAAAAAAACACTTAACGATGTAATTTTGTGTACGGATACCACTAAAACTTCGTTCGCTGTTGGTAGTTGCCACAACCAACCACGCACTAATAGGTTCATATCGAATACCTTCATCACGTGAGCTGTATACTATTTTTCAAGCCTTGGAACATAAATCCTCTCCTGTCAAGTGCGCCGCCATTTCTTTACTGACTCATTTTACTTCCATACTTTCACTTAACTGCTCATCTAATAGTCAGTTCAAAATATACATGAGATATTTCAAACTCTCTTAGCTCGTAATACAACAGTCTGTCTCATCTGGGTCTTATCTTAAATTGCAATTATTGGCATCTCTTAAATTTGCTTTACAGTTCAGTTATAATGACATTATTTATTAGTATCCAATTGGAAACCACATCCACAAATAATTAAGAATATATTGGTACCTAATAATTTGGTGGTACGATGGAAAAATATGTATAGAATACTGCAATATCAAGTGTTAAAAAATTAAGAAGATGCAGAAAAATTTTCTCAACAGAGACTACCTTTTATGAGAGATTTAATACCTTTAGTGAAGCTTCATTTATAAAACACTGTTTGGGCATAGTATATAAAAAAAATATGGTTTGGGTCAATTAAGGTGGTTTGAATTAATAGTTTCAATATTCACCATTTCATTTATTAATTTTTGGGAGATTAAATACGTTCACAATTTAAAAAACATAATATATTTGCAAATGCAATCGATAGAGCGACCGCATTGAGTGGTGGACTGCAAATTACTGGCTCGCCGCTAATTTGCGTAAAAAATGAGAAGATAAAACATTTGTCCGGCATATCGCTGGCGAGGAACAAAAAGCCAAAACAAAGCGGCGTTGCCACGTCTACAAACACTTTAGATTAACAAAACATCTAGCAAGGCAATTCATTCAAATGCCGGATAATTTTTCAGTTTCTCGTCAAGCATTTCAGCGCTATCTAAAGGAACAAAAGTTAATCCTCAATAGCATAAACTTTTTGTATACCATTATAATAGAAATTCTTCTATTAGGTTTTAATTTCTCTCTTTTTTGTCACTGTAAGTGTGAATTTGTGACACTTATTATTCATATTTTTGGAAAAAAAAACTGTCAAGAAATGAAGACTGCTGCGC
>CAJUYH010004684.1:3721-26142 GCA_910591685.1 Galerucella tenella | reverse complement strand
ACCATATAGAAGAAGGTGTAACAATGCCGTAAATTCAATGGAAGACGATGCAACAGCAAGGCGAAAAAGAAATGATATTAGTGAAGAGTTATGGAGACATAGTTAAATAGACAGTTTAAATATAGCTTATTTAATGAATTTATTCTCCATTTTAAGATTTCAGTGCATTTATTTTTTAAATGACAAGGAACTTTGCATATATATTCATAATTCATCCAAAATAAAGTTCTTAAAATGTATTTATTTTTTTTGCAATGAAACCATAGAGTTAATATTACAATAAAACACTTTTTAGAATTGAAAATGTATTAAATGGAAAAACATTGAAAGATAGAGTACTCTTTTAACAAAAGCATAAAAATACAAATCCCTGGGCTCGAAGAAATCACAACATATTTATATCATCAGTGCTTTGGACCACCTTGTACATTCTTATATCTATTCAATCTTCTTTCACATAAACATATAAAAGGTGGAAATCCTCTTAGGTACAAAAACAAATGTTAGTTCTTATAATAAAGTACATCACAAATAAAAATATCATCACACAGTATTAATGTTTTCAGTCACATTCTTCGAGAAATGAAAATATTAAAGCTTTGGTTAAAAAAATATCAAAAACAAAAACTACATATACCATTGGTCATGATGACAAAGTGCAAGCAACAAAAATGAGAACAAAGACTATTAGAAAAAAACTCATAGCTTCATTCAACGAAAATAAATGAAAGGGAGATGAATACTGTCTAGTCACTATCTGAACTATGTATATTTAAAATCTCTCCCTTTGTTGATTTTGAGTATTTATTAGATTTTCTATGGTTTCTAACTGTTTAGTTCTATCTTCTCTGTTTTCTTGATGTTGTAGTTTAATGACCTCTAATAGTTGTGAAGAAGCACTACGAGGCTTTACACTTTTCAATGTTCTGAATCTATTTTTAATTTTTCCAAGCTCACTTTCTTCTGTGTCATTTTCTCTAGAAAGGTTCTCTTTTGAATTTTCGTTTGAATTGTCATTTTCATCCATTTCAAGACTATCCTGTAAATATTTTGGGTCAATTTTATCTTTGTTGCCTAAAATAGCATGCATCTCTTTAAAATATGGTGGAGGTTTTTTCTTTCCATCTCCTGTAGTTTTTGTATGTTTCATATAGTCTACATAGGCTCTTTGTAGACTTGCAAATTTTTGCCCCAACTTCTCGACTTGCTCTTTAGCAGAATCTCCTAAATTATAACCTAACTTCTGCATTTCTAAGCTAATTTCTTTCCACAAAGTTGACTTTGAACATTTTTGCCCATCAAATTTCTGTGAATATTTTTCCCTTAATTTTAAAAAATATGAGGTGGCTTGATGGTCCCTTTCATTCGGCTTTTTTGGCGTCCAAATATTCACGAGAGACTCCTTTTTACTACTTCCAGCCTCTAAAATATCATCCAAATTGATTCCATGACTTCTGGAGCCTTGAGATAATCCAAGGCTGGAGGTACATTTAGATGTTTCTAAATCAATCTGTCTTGACGCTTGGGTCTCGGTGGACAGAATATTATGTTCAACAAAATTAGAGGCAGCTACAGGATCTACAAAATAACAATATTTAACAAAATACCAACTAATTGTAAAAACCATAAATACCATTTAAAAGTACATTCGTTTCAGTTATATTAACAATACATGTGTAATCTACACCCAAATAGTTTATTGAAATTTCAACTAATTCTGATTCGCCCTTCATTGTTTTTCAATAAGCAAATCAAATGTTCAGCCGACTAAATAACAAGCTAATTTTTGTTTCACAAATATTAGACTACGACCATGGAATAATACTTATAAACTACTACGACGATGTGACACTGACACATGTTTCATGTTTGTAAACAAAATTTGCAGTAACCGCCAGTAACCTACCTTTTGACTTGTTAAAATGTTTCAGATCAACGGTATCAAACAATAACGTCAGCATATTACGTCACAACACCTTCCCCTATGATACCGTTGGACGCTAAAACAACGCGGTTAGTGTTCGGTTACTGAATCACTTCAACGGTATCCTCGCTAAAACTGCGCATAGGTGTTCGACGGTCTTGCACTCAAACTCATCTTTTCTATGAGTCACATCTAGATTATGAGGTATATGATGTTGCGTAACAGTTAGGCAGGGATCATAAATTATGTCATTGTATTCTATCCAAAAATGTGGCGTCATTTGTATGCCATTCGAATAGACCTTTGTACCTAGACATAATTCGGTTGTTATTCCATATTTTGCAGCTACTTCATGGAAAATCAAACTTCCAGCTAGACACATTCCACAATAGTTTGCTCGAATAAATTCCTGCTCAATACAACACTTAATTAGGTTGAGCTTGACGTACTCCCGCCTGGTATCTGTCACAGCCATCATGTCTGCTCACGTCAAGTAATAAACGATGAATGATCAAGTGTCTCAATATGTTTTTACTTTAAACAATCATTTAGCTATCACGTGGTATTTTCTGGAATATTGGAGTACAAAGAAAAATGTAGTAAATCATAGCAAGCGACATATCACTTATAGAATACATAACATTCTACAACAACAACAAGCCGCTGAAAATGGCATAACAAATTTATTTCAATATCATTGTTGGATTTGTCAAAATAAAAAAAACACAAGTCACATTTTATTCAGACACGGTTTCATGAGTTTTTTCTATAATTTTACACCTCTTTCCACGGCCAACCCAGGAGGCAATAATACTTTGAAGATTATCGGAGGTGTTTAAGGCATCGTTTTAGGATTCCCCATTGGAAATAATAAACAGCAGAACTGTATATTATTACCAATAGGCCAACCGTAATTCGGCTAAGTAGTATAAAAACTGCGTTTCTCATACATAGATAGATAATTTATTAGTCTTTACCATCATACACATATGACATAAAACAAGTCAGACACAGTATAAGACAATTAAAATTAGAATCAAAATGTATACAGACCACAGCATATAACAAACATTTGGTATAAACAAGAATATAAATGAAATAAAATAAAATAAAAAGTTACATTTCCAAAGTTTGAAATACAAAAAGATCCAAAATTAGGTGAAGAATTAAGGGATGTTACGCCACCTACCAAATTCATCTAGCGAGTAAAAACAATATTGTATTAAAAATTTTTTAAGAATAGTTTTGAATTTCTCGAGATGGTTTATTTGTTTGATATCATCTGGTAACCGAATGAAAAATTCACCCCCGGCATATGTATACCGTGTATTTGGCCGTAGTAAAGGAGTAAGCAAATAAGGTTTGGGGTAGTACCCACTCTCTCCTAAAAAAAGTAGTGAAAACTTATTGCCCAAAAATTAGTTCTAATTCGTCCCAAATATGGTATATATACTATTAGTAAACTCACCTAACAATGTACAATTGGGAAAGTCGCTTTAGTCGACTATTATCAAAAATAGTAACGTCATGAGAAGAACCTAGCCACCTCGCCACTAGATCCAAGATTTTTAAATTGGTACTGCTCACCGTTTGTACATTTACTGAAAAGTATCCTTTTCTATTTATAAAAACCTCATCATCTTCCCCACCTAATAATTTGATTTTATTAAAATAAAATATAAAGTTTGACATAGGTATATTGATTACCTGGTAATTGGATTTTGATGTGCGTTCCATCAACAGCACCTATCACACGAGGAAAACGAGAAATTTTATAAAATTCTAATTGGTTCTTAGTAATATCTCCAAATCTTTCAGGCATATAAATAGATCTATTTCTTCTAGCTAAAGCTCTTCCAACTCTTTTCACAATTCTTGATACTGTTGAAAGGTGTGTTCCTCCAAAATCAGCAACACAAGATAAATTTGTTCCTGTCGCACACAACCGTAGAAAAATCAAAAATTGGTTGATAGGAGCCACACTATTGTTACTGAAAAAGGGAAAGAAATATTATGGTACTTGGTAGCGTAATTTTGCGATAATTAATACTTACAAGTCATAAGGGTGTTCGATTTCTGCCTCAATTAGGTTCAAGATGTATAGGCAGGTAGGTTTTGTCACCCGTAATCGCGAAAAGAATGTCAAATCATCCCAGCTATTGAAATATTCATTTCTATGATAAATCCTCCTGGGGATTCCATAAAAGATCAAGTTAAGATCGTCTAAATCGTCATCGTCATGAACAACATTATTCATAATTATGTTTTCAATAAAAGTCACAAACGTGAGACAATAAACAATGAAGACAAGCCACAGCTAGAAAAAAGATAAATACCACAACACAACACGCATGCCAAATAGTAAACTTATTGACAAATTGAGGTTAAGATGACATTCAGGAGAACTTTAAGCGGCACAATTCTTAGGCTTAACTAAGTCAAACATAAGGTACACCTTAAAACTCAGTTGATACCCGTGCAAACCAAATTGTGATTCTAAGGTCACCTTAAAGTTAAGCTTCACTTATCTTGCGCTAAGTATAACCGGTGCAAATGGTCCTTAATCACTAATTAATCTTGACAACTGTGCTGGAACACTACCGAAACGTCGAAATAAAAAATATAGAAACATTATTGTGGTTTGATTCATGTTTGATTCCCAAAAAAATAAGCGAAAAAAATATATGTATACAGCGTTACTGAAAAGTCTCGAACCAAGGAATTATCTTTGAAACGGATGAAGGGAAAGTAATGAAATTCTAGGACGATAAATAAGACTCTATTCTGCATATTTTAAAGCGAATGTCAAATGTTTTTGACGTCAGCCGCCGTACGGCCGCCATCTTGAAGTTTTTGAAATGACAACCTAGGTCATGTGACCCATCACAAAAAAACTTATTTTTTTCTCTTTCCAAAAATAATCCCAATATATCACTTAACTTCATTTTTCTAAATTGAAGTGTACCGTACCTACCAATTATTTTGACTTGTAGGTTGTCAAAATTAAACAAAAAAAGAATAGTAGGCATTCCAAACGTCAACCACATCATAAGTTCATTATTTATGTACAAATTATCAAAAACGATACTAATTTCAAATTAGCACGAAATTTAAAAGTAAATTAAGAATAATGGCACATTTATCAAACAAAACAACGCATCCAAATCCCAATGTTAGTTGGATACGGTGATCGCAAACGTACCCATGACGAAGAAACTCATCTTTTTAACGATTTAAATCCTGAATGCTCTCCTATAAGTAGATCTAGAGTGACGAGATTAGTAAATAAATTTAATGAAACTGGTAGTGTAGAAATATTCCTAGGTCTGGTAGACCAAAAAGTGCAACCAATGAAGGTAAATCTTTAGATGTTCTATAAAACCCTAAAACATCTACAAGTATATTGGCAAGAAATCACGGTTTTTCTAGACAGTCTATACAAACTATTCTGCATAAAAATAACTTTCATCCTCATTAAGTTCGAAATCTTGAACAATTGAGCGAGGAGGATTTTGATAGGCGATTACAATTTTGTGAAAGCCACATTTTGCTTGAACGGTTCTGTTAACAGACATAATTGTCGGTACTTGTCAGATTGTAATCCGCACTGGATGGAGAAGGTTCATACACAGCGTCCACAAAAAGTAAATGTGTTTGGTGGAAAATCATTTAATCGGTCCTTTTTTATTGAAATTATAAATGAAATTATACCTGAAATGAATCGATTATTTCCTAATATGAATGTATACTTTCAACAAGATGGCACACCTTCACATTATCAAAGAGACGTTGTGCAATATTTAGATACTTACAATTTTCCCTCCAGAGATGGATTGGTCGAAGAGGTGCAATTGAGTGGCCGGCAAGATCACCCGACTTGACACCACTCGATTTTTTTCTCTGGGGCTACCTGTAAGACCGCGTTTATGTCAACAGACCAACTAACTTAAACGATTTAAAGGATCGCATACGTCTCGAAATGCAGGGAATTACTCCACAAATGATCAACGATTCTATTTGTAGCTTCGAAGAGAGATTGTATTACTGTCAAAAAACAAATGGCCAGCATTCTGAGCACTTATTGTAATGAAGTATTTGCAACTTAAATAATTGTTTAGGTAGTTTATAAATTTCTGTAACACGCAGTTTTGATTAAAATTATAATTTTAATATTCTTGTTAAATTTTTATTACAATATCCGAGTAAAGAAAGTAAAGTAAAGAAAGAGAAAAAAAATATGCTTTTTTGAGATGGGTCACAGGACATGAGTAGTCATTTAAAAAAATTCAAGATGGCGGCCGTACGCTAAACGCTGACGTCAAAAACATTTGACATTTGCTCTAAAATATGCAGAATAGTCTCATTCATCGTCCTAGAATTTCATAACTTTCCCTTTATCCGTTTCAAAGATAATCTCTTGGTGCGAGACTTTTCAGCCACGCTGTATATAGTTTGTTATACCACAGTATACGTCAAAACAACCAGTAGTGCATCTCAGCTATATTTAATTACAAATTAAGATTACATTTCATTAAATGTGACGCCAAATAATTAACTTATCCTTATAATCTTTCTTGAAATTTCTGTTAATGCCCTTGAAGTGTATAATATCGAACGCTTATATTGAAATTTATAGTAAATGAAAAAGGAAAATCTGTGCAAGGAGGTGTGAACAATATTTCTTTACATTGTTGTACAAAACTGCTGACAATATTTTCTTTGACACTGTTATTTTGAAAGTTGTTTAAAAAAATAATTTCAATGTTTGCGATATATTGTACGAACTTGGTATGTGGATTATTTAAATTTCCATAAATGCTTTTGTCGGAGTTTTCATACGCTCGAAAATAAATATATAAAGATGAGTCATCTAATAAACTTTGGAATAGCTGTCACAAACAAAACAATTATGAATATAATATAATAAGAATTTCGCTTAATCTTAGCAAAATTGGATCAGGATCAGCTTGGCAGTTTTCAGTTCCAGAATGAAACAGTTTCACATACAACAATTTTCGAATTGTTCTGTGCACTTGAACTACAGTTGGATTCTTGCAGTTTTCATTTTGTTGTCGTACACTGCCAAAGAAATTCCCCAAGCAATCCTGACTAAGACGTCTTGTAAACATATACTTAAATCCAGCTTTTTTAAGGTCATCCCATAGTTGTGAAATGCTATTAATAGTAATTTTTTCTGCCTTGAAACATTTCCTGAAATATTTCCATTTTTAGCATTGATTACAATTAAGTATGGAATCGAAAATATTTAAGCAGTTCTTCAAAAAATCTATCTGGTTATCAAGGTGCTTGTACGCTCGATTATAAGATTTTCCGGAAGTACTACTGGAATTTAAAATGTCAAACAAATTGTTCATTTTGTCAACAAAACCCGATGTATAAATAGCATCTGTTGGAAGATAATTGAACCTGGTGTAAACATTCATGCCAGCAGCAACAGTTGCACTAAATACTTGGGTGGCATATCGTACCTGCATCTGTCAATTTCGGCACGGCTCTTATAGGGTATTTTTTGTCATGTTCATAAAACTTGTCAATGTATTCCCAAAAGATACTTTGTGACCCTTTAAATGGAAATTGTATTTTTGAAGCATATTTCCCATTGCTTTTATTATATGGAATGGGTAAAAAATATAAAAAAATCTCATTTCTTCATACATAAAGTAAGGCTGAGTTGAGTTTATGTTCAATAGACTTGTTAAAGTAAGAAAAGTTGAGCCTGTATCTGTAATTATTGCTACGATTTACAAACCCATTTCCTTTAATATTTGCAATAATTGTAAGGTAACATTTTCGAAAGAACTTTAACAATGTATTAATTAATAACCGTATAGTTGTCGATGTCGTACATGTGGCGAACGATTTTCCATTGGCCTCGGGCCTTGAATAGACCTTTGACGCCCTCTGGGAGGCTTCTTACATTGTTGTCCATTAGAAACCCCCGTACCTCTTCTGGGGATTTATCAAAGGTAGTTAAGTCTATTTTAACGGACTTCCCGGGTTTAGATTTCAGGGGAACACGTACCCCCTTGGATAACTGTACCATAACCGACATTATGACCGACGTCTGCTCACTGCTGGCACCTGAGCAGCCGGCCCCGAGAAGCACCCCTTCTTGCTCGGATGGAGGCTCAGATGTTGTGCACTGCGATCCCTCGGTTTTGGGCCGGGTGTGTTTAGCCTTAGGCGCGGAATGTGTTTTGCCGCGGGTTGTCTTTGGTGCGGTTTCCTCTGCATCCTCTGGTGACGTGGTAGATAAGAGGAGTCTCTTTCTTTTAGAGCTGTCAGGCTTTCCCGGGATAATCACCTTGATGGTGTTTTGTGAGTCGGATGTGGCCAAAAGTCTTAGCCCCGTTTGCTCCCGAACCCAATCAAATAATGTTTTTTTATTGACAGCGCTGAGTGTTGTTCCAGAAAAATAATAGGCAATGGGTTGTTTCCACGGTGAAAAAATTCCCCTAATCATAAAAACACAAACGTGTCGTGCAGACTGAAAGCTCTTTAAGTTATCATAATTTTCGATAAATCCGATTATGCTATCGCTATTGTAAAATAAATTACTTTCAATTGCCATTTCATCGATACATAGCACTATAAACTATAGATTTTTATCTTGCTCTGAAAAATTATCGACCTTTAAAGATAAAGCTTTGAATAACTGTGGATTATTTAGTTCGTAATTAATTTTAATCGAAGAAATCATATGGAACAGACACCGTGGATCTGGTAGACAAAAATTTGTCATTAACAGTTTTTCATAATTTTGGCCCCAAAAAATACATTCTGAGACATTCAGTTTTAAATTCTTTTGAGTACCACCTACCCTTTGGTTCCTTTCCCGCCTGAGTTATTTGAACTTTTATAAAATTGACAATGTAAGGTGAAATGCAAAAATTTTTGGTTAAATTGTAATACTGATCCAAAGTTATATTATTTTCTATCATAGTACACCTAAATGGATCATGTCTTAAGGTCCTTTTGGCAACACTCTGCTGAAAGATAACCGACCAGGATTTTGTAACACTCTGTATATGTTGAAAGAATGTAGACAATAAGTTCAAAAATCTAATTAGAGAGATGTACGGAAGACAAGTTTGAAAAAAAATTATGAAAATTGACTTCACTCATTTCTTCATCATAGTACACCTCAACGGATCATGTGTTGAGGTCCTTTTGACATCTTGTAATGGAAATATCTCTGTCTTTGTACTCTACACCCTGTATATGTTGAAAGAATGTTTCCTTGGTGTTTTTTCAACGATATGTTACTAGTCATAACAGTAGTGAACGTTTATGTCTTTTCAACGTCAGTTGAATAACTTTGCGATAATTTTGCATCACTCTGTATATGTTGAAAGATATCCGAGTAGCTATGTGTAACGTAATTTCAAACGATATATGTCACTTGTACTCTACACCCTGTATATGTTTCGTAGAGGGTCAACATTAGGTCCTTTTGACAGCTTTACACCCTGTATACAGATGGTAACTTGGTGTACGATACATCCTGTATATGTTTCGTAGAGGGTCAACATTAGGTCCTTTTGACAGCTTTTCGCGATAATTTTGTAACACTCTGTATATGTTAAAAGAGTAGATATGTGTAACGTAATTTTAAACGATATATGTCACTTGTCTTTGTACTCTACACCCTATATGTTGAAAGGATGTTTCATAAGGCGTTTTTCAACGATATGTCACTGGTCATAACAGTAGTGAACGTTAATGACGTCAGTTGAGATAATTTTGCATCACTCTGTATAATAATATCCGACCAGGCAACACTCTGTACATGAATCAATAAGGTCTATGACCCAGTGTCAACATATTTTCAACAATTTGTGACGTACCCCATACATGCCAAACTAAGACACTTGTCGTCGTAGGATAAAAAATGGCGGACGAAACCGTTCTAAGAAGCTACCTTCCGCGGGAAAAACTACCGCCCGCTAGATGTCTCCGGCAGACCCTCAAAAATGCCAGCGGATCAAAAATGGCGGACCAATAGCAACCTCCGATTTCAAATGGCGGGTTTCGGCGGCAGACCCCAACCGACCAGTAGCAACCTCCGGCGGGAACGGCCGACCAATAGCAAGCTCCGATTTGGAAAGTGGAGGGGGTTGGCACAAGTGCCCCATCTCCTACTGGCAATTAAATTTAGGTTTCATATACTCCCTACCAATTAACCATTGTAAGTAAGTAGTGAAAAAGAGAAGGGAAGAATATACTCTCCCTGCCGGTTTTGAAATGGACTTGTGTTTTTTTTATATACCGATTACCGGCCACACAAAAATTGAAATTAGATAATGATATTTATTTGCACTTTCTTGCTTCAATGATAGTTCAGAATATACATATATTTACATCATTACTTCAAAAAACATATAAAGTGGCATGACCTTCCACTAAATTTTGCACAGTTCCACCGGCAATAAGAGCTTCGAGCCAAACACACCTACACCAGTTCCTGGCCATTAAAGTTATTCTATGACTCGTATTATGTCGCAATTTGTTCGTTATGTGCCAAAAAGGTTGCCAAAAATGGGGTGGTATTTTCTAACCGTTTTTTTTTGCAAAACTTTGCTTATTTCCATCACTTTATTAATGTTGTGGCCGAGAACAGGGGATGGCCGGCTAACAAGAGCATTGTCCTTACGAATATTAATTTTAAGGCACCACAAAATCAGCAAGAGAGTTATATAAACAAAAACTCTAACCACAGTATCAAACTGCGAGCAGTAGGAACTAGCGATAAGTTGCTAACCAATATATTTGCAGGCTTTTCTGGTTCTGCTCATGTACATGCATATGTACTTGCACAGGGGGTCAATTTTAGACCATTCGCTATGTAGCGAAGCGCATGATATCGTCCGATATCATGGAAAATACGATTTTGGTCACACCTGAGTTCGCAAATGTTAGCTATTAACCTTCGCTACGTAGCAAGTGCTGGGCCGTCACCCTGCTGTCATTGTAATAGTACCTACATAAACAGTAAAAATATAGAATATTCGACGAAAATATACATTAGATGAACAATTAGCTTTTCAGACGAAACGATGGAAGAATTATTGCAGTTATTTGCTATTGAGAATTAAGAACAAGCTGAACATAGCCAAATAAATAACATCCAGCGACGTCCACGAGATCCGAATGATCGGAAAAGCATTTTATTAATATGTTTATCGAAAAAATTGACTGGATGTTTGGTTGCCCGTGTAACTTCGTTCTCAACGCCCGATATGTGTGAACATAGGTATTTGTAAATTTGCCACTTATTAAATTTGAATCTTTTGAAACACATTCATACAAAACTTTTTTTGCTTCTTGGAAATTCTTGTGACTCTGATCTCACCAACTTCTTTGGACATTTTCACTAACTATAATCGTATTTAACTTCAAGAGCTCATCCATATCTCAAATGTTCAATAAAACTCGAAGTCCAAACCACAATTATTCAATTTTGTCCACCAAGAGGTTAAATTATTCAGCTACTAGTTTCGGTAAATAAATTACCATCATCAGGCTACAATAGAAATGGTATACTTGGTATAAAAATCTCATAAAATTATGTTAAAAGTTGAGACAAATTACTTTTAAATACTGTTGAAATAAAAATTGACATTTATTAATTTTCAAATACAAATTTTTTGATAATCTAAAGTTATATTATTATATGATACTGTTAATTAACTTAAAAAAGTGGACTGTATTATTTAGTGATTTTATATAAACATAGTTTACTCATTTTGGTAATAATATAATTAGACAATCAGCTAACAAATATGTTACATCATAAAACATTAATACAATACATTCGGTTTTCACTCAATCTCGTGGTCAGTTCTCCCTCGCTCACACTTGTCGCTTGCGTCGGCGCAGTTGACTCGAAAATAGTGGCAGGACCGGAGCGGATATAATTTGAATTTAAAGTCATACGTAAAGTTCACAACAGATACAATAATATAGTTATTATTATTATTATTATTATTATATTTAGACAAGGGCAGAGGGACAAATCCCTATTATGCCCAAAAACAGATAATTACACAAGAAACTTAGGCCCTAGTAGGTAAAGAACAGAAAAATAAGTACAATATACACAATATACCAAATAAACTATAAGTGCTCTAGCAGCGCACGATCAAGTCTGTTTTTGAACGAGTTAGTCGATGGTGCAGAAACTGTGGATACATCAAGATTATTCCAGCTGTCGAATACCCTGTTTGTTAAGAAGTTCTGTCTTGATCTGACGGTAAAGTTTTCTTTTTTGAGTTTAAAAAGGTGTCCTCTAAGGCGGTCATCTGGATTTAAGGTGAACATCATATCAAGATTACCAAAATTAAATTTTAATATTTTAAAAGTGGTAATGAGGTCTCCGCGGTGTCTGCGAAGTTCAAAGGAAGTTAGGTTGGCCATGGAGAGTCTTTCCTCGTAGGAAGGTCTTCGCTGTCCCAGGGACAGTCGAGTGGCTCTTCTTTGAACATTTTCCAAAAGATTTCTATCGCGAACTAGGTCTGGATACCACGTTGGACCGGCGTACTCGAGAATTGGTCGGACATAGATAGTATACAGTTTGCAAAACGACTGGAACGAAACACTCGAAAAGCACTTACGAATGAGATAAAGTCTGGTGTTCGCGCGCTTACAAACTGAAGTTATATGATCAGACCAAGTTAGGTTGCTATTTAGGTTGGTTAGGGTGGAACGGCCGGCGACAAATCCGTGTTGTTGCGTTGGAATCACATTTTCCAGGAGAAGAAATTTGGTCGTCTCCTCCGAAATAATGGCTTCCATGACTTTACTGACCACTGGCAGCAGACTAATCGGGCGGTAGTTATTGGAATCAAGTTTGTTACCTTTTTTGAATATGGGGGTGATAGATGCTAATTTCCAGCTGGGCGGTATGGAACTTTGAGTAAAGGAAGCCTGCATAATTAACGACAGGGGAGTTGCAAGCGAGTTTGCGCAGCTTTTTAGGAGTTTTGGAGTTAGACCATCTAAACCAGGTGATGCGTTAGTGCGTAGTTTCAGTAAGTGCTGTTTTATACGGTCTGGTGTAAATACTACATGTTCCAAAGATGCCTCGAGGCGAGGACAGTTAATTAATGGGAGGTTGTCATTATTGGGTTCTTGAGTGAAAACTCGTGAGAAAGCTAGAGAGAGCGTCTCAGAAGACTCTTTATTAGAAGAGCATACAGTGTAGTCGGGTTTTTGAAGTGGGGGAATGGAAACTTTTGATGATAGGGACGATCGTATATATTTGAAAACCTTTGTACTGTTACCACTAGAAATGATGTTTTCTTCAAAATTTTGTCTTAAAGTTTTGAGAAATAGTTGAAGGATATTAGAAAATCTGCGATGGTTCAGGAAGTCACTCAGAAGCTGTGTGCGCTGATATTTACGCCAAAGGCGCCGTTTGTGTTTGATACGTTGTAGTGCTGCGTGGTTTATCCAGGGTTTGAGATGGTTTTTATAAATCTCACGGACAGTAGTGTGTGCAGAGATTATTCTGAGAGTAGTATCATGAAATGCGTCCCACATTAACAAGGGATCGGATACATTTGTGAAAATGGAGCCCCATTCCAGTCGAGACAGCTGTGAATTAACTTCAGAGAAATTAGTAGTAGCATAAGTTGTGATTTTATTTTTGCCCGGTAATGTCTGGATAAACTGAACGTGGGCAGTTATGACTGCATGGTCTGATTTTCCAACAGGAGAGTCTATTTCGAGAGATGAGATTAGCTGTTCATCATTGGTGAGTATGAGATCTAGAATGGAAGGTTGATTATTAATTCTGAATCTTGTGGGCTCTGTAATAAGTTGAATGAGGTTCGAATTGGCAACAAAGTTTTTAAATACGTTTTGTGAATTTACAACATCTGACAATGAGGTTATCGGCCAGGTTATTTCTGGGAAGTTAAAATCTCCAGCAATAATGAGATTATCAAGAAGTGATAACTCTTCGAGTTTTTCAAACAATATGTTGTCCATCGCAAGCTGTGTATCAGGGGGACGATATATACATACCAGGTTAAGAGAAAATAAATTTTTAGTAATATTTACGTGTATACTATCTATCCCAGGTATGTCTAATAGTTTAATTTTAGTAGAAAAATTTGCGGTAATATCGTCGGATAAATAAATGCATACACCTCCAACGACACGATTTTCTCTATCTTGACGATAAATTTTATAGCCTGTAATGTTAATTAAGGAGTCTGGAGTTGCAGGTTTAAGCCAGGTTTCGGTAATAAAAATAATTTGTGGGTTAAAAAGTTGCACTGTGCATGTGAACTCGCCAAGTTTAGCGTAAAGTGAGTTTAAATTTGTGTATAAAAAGAGCCAGTCATTGAATTTGCGGGTAGAAAAGTTATGAACGAAATTTCGAGATTTTTGGGATGCCGTTGGTGTACCTGATTGTCAGATCATGTTCGCCATTATTTTTACGGGTGTCTAGTTCACTTCGAAGTTCTCTTAATCGTTGTTGTTGTGTGGGCGTCTTGTCATCTATTATAGAAAATTTTTCAGTACGTTTCTCCTCGAGAAGTTTGGATTTATTTCTCAATATGTTTTTAGCAAGGTGTTCTGAAGGCATTACTACTTTGATCATGCGAGGAAACTTCTGGTTGCTTTTGCCGACTCTGTAGAAGGTAATAGGGGTTTCATGACATCCGACAGTATCCAAGACAAGCCTAATTTTATTCGTGTCATCATCCTTTCTAAGTTGAGCATCCCCCGAGGAGGGTTCAGGTACGCCTCTGATCATAATATTTTTGGCTCGCACTATGCGATCTACCGCCTCATTTGCGATGTTGTCAGTGAATTCGGTCGAATTAACTGCATCGAACTGACTCAGTTTATTATTTAATTGAGTTAATTTATTATCAAATTCGTTTATTTTCTTGTGAATTTCTGTTTTAAAATCTAGCAGAAGAGTTTTTAATTCCGAGAAATTTGAAACATTTGAACTGCAATTGTTGCAGAGTATAGACAAGCCACGAACCCTCTGCCGCGTAACCCGGTCGTCGGCAGAAACATCGGTGCTTGCCATGTGTATTTGTCGCTTACAACCATCACACTGGAGTTTGCGATCGTTGGTGTTTACTGGCTTCGAACAATTGGAACAAGTTGACATAGTAGGCATACTAGTTTTTGTTGCCTTCATGAAACATGTACTCGGAAGAATATTAAGTTGCCGCCATCAAAATCTCCAAAGTACTATACCATAAATTAATGTTTTAAAAACATCAATTGAATGTGGTTTGGAAAGAGAAGAAAAAAAATTTACAATATCAACCTTTCTGCTGCATCTACCATGCTCCTGAGCTCATCTGGGGTCACAGTCAAATACCGTAACATTACTCGGGTTTCTTGGTGAGGCTTCCTTCGACCATGATGAATCTTGAAACCGCAGGGGTCAAATTTCTGGGCTCAATTAGAAAGAGAGCATCTCTTATCGAAAATTAGCTCTGTTGTATCTACAGCGTAATCATATTCAAAGTTTCTGTTAAAATCGTATCGATAAATATCGATACATTTGGAGAGTCAATACAATTATGATTTAACTTTAACACAAAAGCGATACCACTATTTATTCTTCTGAGTTGCAAGTAGTCAATTCCAAAACGATCCAGCAGAACCGATTGTTCAATCCCCTTTCGTGGTAAGTACCATCAATCCTACTAGCTAAAAATTTCAGAAATCTCCTCTGAACGGTCTCTATCAAATTAATGTGATTAGGTAATACGGACTCCAACCGTATTCAAGTTTTGATCGTACTAGAGCGAAAAATAGTGTTTTCAATGCATCTTCATTAGAGAACAATTTGCAGGTCCTGATTATGAATCCAAGGGATTTAGTGGCTTTGGAGCAGATACTATTTGTATGTTTTATAAAATTCAATTCATTATCAAAAGTTATCCCCAGTTCTCTAACCTCAGTACAGCTAGTTAAGTCCACATTATCGATTTGGTAATTGTAAAAGCCGGGATTAGATTTACGGCTGAAGGTACATACTTTACATTTACTTAAATTTAGAAACAGGCAATTTCTTGTACACCATTCATTAACTTTCTCTAATTCCAATTGGAGCAAGTGACTATCAGACTGAGATTTTATTTCTAGGAATATTTTTAAATCGTCAGCAAATAATAAATTTTTAGATTGCGTTTCGTGATAGAAAGGTCATTTATAAATAGCAAAAACAATAAGGGACCTGGGTTGGACCATTGTGGAACACCTGACGTTGTGGAGTAGGTTGTAGAGGAAAACCCATTATAAGATACAAACTGGACTCTATTAAAAAGATAAGACTTTAGTAAACTTATAAGAGAATTGCTAAAGCCAAAAAGTTGCAACTTGTTTATCAAAAGCCTTAGAGAAATCAGTGTATATGACATCTACTTGGCTTCTGTTATCCATTGCTTCAGCTATATATTGAGTTATCTTGACTAAATTGGAAGTAGTAAATCTTTGTCTCATAAAACCGTGTCGACTTGGTGATATCAAGCATCTCATTTGATCATAAATTTGATTATACACTGACATATCCAATACCTTCGCAAAATTGTTCAATATCGAAATTGGCCGATAATTAGAAATATTGGCATTATCTCCACTTTTAAGCACAAGGCACACTCTAGCAATTTTCCACGTATCAGGAAATACAGACTTTTTAAAAATAAGATTATATATCTTAAGTAGTGGCTGAACGAAGGCATGGCTACAATCCTTCAGGATGAAACTAGGGAACATGTCCTTTCCGGAAGTGAGTTTATTTGGAAGTTTGGTTATAGAATTTAGAATATCTTTTTCAGAAAATTGAGATATATGGCAAGTAGGAACATTATTTATTTCTGTATTCATAATATCACTTTGGCTTTGAACATAAACACTCTGAAAATAATAGGCGAAGCCTGCAACAATAGAGTTGGGCGTATCGAACACATTCTCACTATAAAATACCTGACCGGGAATTCTAGAAGTGCCTCTTTTACTCTCTATAGGTATATGACCAGAATTTTTTGGGATCAGAATTAATACTATTTTCGACAGAGCTTAAATAGTTGCTATAAGCTTCATGTACTTGAGTTTTGATTATTTTTCGCAATCTAGAAAATTCCTGGTAATAATATTCGGATTTAAATTTACGAAATTTCTTATAGTAATATTCCTTAGTAGTTTTAATGTTTAGTATTAAATTAGAGCTATACCAAAAAGGATATCTACGGTTTATTTTTTTATATTTTGAAACATACATGTTTAATACGTGATATAATTTTTGATAAAAAATATCACATATTTCATCGATTCCATCTAAAATTGACCAGTCAATATATGTAAAAGCATTATATAAACCTAGAAAATATGCTTTCCTGAAATTGTACATTTGTGAATTGGGATTGTCAGCAAAGTTCTCAGATCTTGTTTTCCAAACCTCTATTAATGACATTTTTCTCTCGTTTCTATTATTCTAGAGGAAATGTGCAGTATTTAACATTATTTGTATTCCCAATTTTTTATACCTACTTATACACTTATGTGTTACATGGGTAGGAGTCTTTGTTTTTGATAAATTAAGTTATTAACTTCTTGCTTATATATACCTTTTATTATTTTAAACTAAACTTATTACAAGTCACATGTTCTTAACTTTTACTTTTTATATTCCTAACCTAACCTAAAATCTTCTTCTTTTTTATCTTGTTGTAACCAGAGACAACCTCTTGTAACTAAACTGTAACACTCCTCCTCGATTGGAAATGTTTACATGAAAATCGCAAATGGTAACTTGAACAATATAATACACTTACAAAATACATATTTTATTTCTAAGGTTAATAAATATCTCTTTGCCTAAAGATTTTGTTAAAATGTCTGCCAGATTTTGATCTGTTGAAACATATTCTATACTAAGATCTTTTCGTGGCACCAAATCTTTTAAATAATGATGTTTTATGTCAATGACTTCTTTGAGTTTTCATTACTTTTTGACATCATAATTGTACTTTTGTTGTCACAGAATAAAACAGTCTCATTTCTAAGATGAAAATCATTCAAAACCCCTTTCAAATGTATAAGGTCTTGAGCAGAAGTAGCCGCTGCCACATACTCCGCTTCAGCTGAAGACAATGCTACGCAGCTCTGTTTCTGTGAAAACCGTAGAATGGGATTATCTCCATATAGTATCATACAGCCACTAACGCTCTTCCTTTCTTCCCTATCGGTTCCCCAATCTGCATCTGAGTATCCTATTAATTTTAGGTCTATTCCAGTCTTATTCTTATGATAAGTTAAACATCTATCTTTTGTACCTTGCAGGTATCGCAGTATTCGCTTTCCTGCATTCCATGTCCCATTAGTGGGTCGATCTAAAAATCTACTGAGGTTGGAAACAGCGTATCCAATGTCTGGTTTGCTTGTTGTAGTAAGATTAATCCTCCAATCAGTTGTCGATAAGGCACTTCTGTTAGTATTTCACTTTCTTCATTGATTTGAAATCCTTTCTCCATTGGTGTTGCTTTTGGTTTGCAATTTTCCATGTTGAAATTACTTAATAATTTCTCTATAAATTTAGTCTGATTAATTTTTAGTGTTATCTCGGTTCTTGTTATGTTCATACCAAGAAAATTTTTGATATTTTCCAAGTCTTTAGCTTGAAAATCATTTTGTAAAAGTTTTACAATTTCTTCTATGTCTCTCTGCTCTCCAACTAATAATATGTCGTCGACGTAGATCAATATCCATACTTTTTCATTGTAGTACAGACAGCAATCATATTTTGATCTAACAAAATTATTTTTCAAGGCGAAATCTGTGAAAGTATCATTCCACACTTTAGGTGATTCCTTTAAGCCGTGAAGCGCTCGATTTAGTTTCAATACAGGTGTTTTACTTTTCAATCCTTCTGGTGCCTTAATATATACTTCACTTTCCAAAACTCCATTTAAAAAAGCTGTTGGAATGTCTAGTTGTCGTACCTTCCAGTTGTTTTGTAATGAAATTGATAGAAGTAATCTTATTGTTGAAGTCCTTGCCACTGGAGAGTATACTGGTTGAAATGCACACTCCTCCTTTATCTGAAAGCCTTTTGCAACAATTCTTGCTTTTTTAGTTCCATCTTCCTTGGTTCGGAACACCCATTTCGTTTCAATTGCTCGCTTTCCGTGGGGTAATTCAGTTTCTTTCCATGTGTTTAGTTTTTCGAGTGAATCAAATTCCTTTTTAACTGCATCTTCCCATTCTTTGTCTTTAATTGCTTCGTTATATTCTGTAGGATCTTCTTCTTTACTTGATATAAGACAATATGCTATATAAGTTTCATAATCACTTAAATACTTCGGTTGAATAATTCTTCTTCCACTGATGGTAGTTTCTATTCTTGGTATACATTTTTCTTGATTTTCTGAACTTGAGCTTCCCGTCTCTTCCTGCTGATTCGTTTCTTCTGATTCTATTTCTTCTTGTACTTCAATTTCAGTTTGATTTCTTTCTATCTGTGTATAATTTTCTTTTTGAAGCAACTGTAGTCCTATCTGTTCTTCTGTTGTTTTATTTTTTATTTAATTATAATTAATCAGTTTTTCATTGAACCTTACATCTCTTGAGCAAATAACCTTATTATTTTCAAAATCCCACAACCTATATCCTGGTCCAGTATAACCAATATGTATACATGGCTGAGCTCTTCTCTCCAGTTTACTTTGCCTAGATAAAACGATTGCCCATGCCTGGCTCCCAACAAAAACTTTCAACTTGGATAGGTCATTCTTACCATACCATCTCTGTGAAGGTGTTTCCCCTTTATTGGCTTCTGTTGGTGACCTGTTTATTTCATAAGCTGAGCATAAAACTGCTTCAACCCACAAGTGTCTTGGTAAATTTGTCTCTTGAAATTTAATCCTAACCTCATCCATAATAGTTCGGTTCATCCTTTCGGATACTCCATTTTCCTGCGGAGTAAATGGCATTGTATACTCCACCTCAATACCGTTGCTCTTACAAAATTGTTTAAAATTATTAGGTACAAACTCTGCACCATTATCTACTTGAATTGTCTGAGTTTTTAATCCATGCTGAGTTTTTATTAACTTTATAAAGTCAATTATATTTTGTTTAGCTTCATTTTTATTCTTCAGTAACTTATTAATCAAAAAATGAGAAAAATCATCTATTATAACCTGAAAATATCGATAACCCTCTAGTGTAGGTGTTTTTGAAGGACCCATAATATCAGAATGAATCAACTGACCAATTCTAGCAGTTTTATTTTCAACTTTAGTGAAAGGTTTTCTAGTACTTTTTCCTTCAACGCATGAACTACACACATCACTATTAACAGGTAAACCTAACTTACTTAAACTATTTCTATTTGCATGACCTCACCTCATGTGCCAAAGATTTTTATTTACAGTTTCAACTGTATACAAATTAGATTCTTTTTCATGACAGTTTTGTGTTTTGAAATTAAAATTTAATAAAAATAAATCATTAACTGAGTTACAATAAAAATTTGAACAATTTTTCGATTAAACTGCCTGTTTTTTGCCTTCTCTATTGTTATTGAATGTTACCTTAAAGTCCTGCTTTAATAATTTGGAAACCGACATTAAATTATGTGACATACCTGGCACAATCAATCTTTACCCTGGCATTTTCCTTTTAGTGTTCCTTGACTTCTTGCATACAAAACCTGATTGGTTTTGGCCATTCCAATCTTGACAGTTTCAACTTCTCTGATGTCTGACATGTAGTTTTCCATTTCCCCCATTACCATGTGCTGCGTGCACCCTGAGTCTAGTACAAAATGGCTTATATTTGTTGATATCATTTTGTTACTGCATGGTGCAATAAATGCAATTTCTTTCATGTTTGGATCTGTACAAACTTCTCGGTTTGATAAATTTGCATGTCGTATTCGATTATGGCTACGTTCTCTAAATGATCCTCTATTATGTCTAAAATAACTCCTCCCTCTATCTGTACTTTTCTTGGGGCAATCTCGGTAGAAATGATCACCATTGCACCCATAACATCTATTATTTTCTTTTTTATTCACATAAAAAGCTGAGCTTTCATCTCTGTATTTTTCAAGTTGACTTTCCTTAAACTTTAGTTCAGCATCTAGCAATCTACTTTTAACAAATTCCATTGTAATAACAATGTTCTGGGTCTCTATAGCTGCTATTATATTGTCATACTTCTCTGACATTGTTAATAAAAGGTAGCATACCCTGTCACTTTCATCCAAATTTGCTCCTGCACCTTCAAGTTCTCGTAACAACGATTCTACATTCATAAAATGCTCCTGCAGGTCATCTGTTGTGCATTTTAGTTTGAACAACCGTTTCATAATGTGTAACTTCATCAAGGGACTTTTCCTCTCAAAAACATTTTGCAGAGATTTTATCATATCATGTGCGGATTTGGCATCTTTAATATATTCTAAATGTTTATCTGTTATACATTGGACTATTACGCATCTGGCCTTTGTATCTTCTTTGTCATGTTTTTCTTTATCAGTGGTTGATAACTGGTCATATTGGTCTTTGGTGACCTTAACTACACCTTTTTTTTCAAGAATGATTTCTAGTCTGAATCGCCAATTATTATAATTGTTTCCTGTTAGCTGTGGTAACGGTACAATTGTGGAAGTCGTCATCTTCAAGTGCGCTTCTCTTAAAAGGTTTTTCTAACCTTTGTTTGTCTTTGTTTTTGATAAATTAAGTTATTTACTTCTTGCTTATATATACCTTTTATTATTTTAAAGTAAACTTATTACAAGTCACATGTTCTTAACTCTTACTTTTTATATTCCTAACCTAACCTAAAATCTTCTTCTTTTTTATCTTGTTGTAACCAGAGAAAATCTTTTGTAACTAAACTGTTCCTCATAGTCTTGCACTGTGGACATTCGTAGCCATTGATCTCATTAGTTAAATGGTTGCGATTGGCACAGTGTTGGATTGTGGTGTTTCATAGAGTTCCATATCTTTCTAAATATACTCTGACTAAGGACAACATTAAGATTTCACACAGAATTTATATGTATTGAAGTTTCAGTTTAAAATAAATATATTTAAATTAAGAAAGAGATAAAAATGGGGGTATGGACCTCTCTGAAACATTACGGTTCTCAGTCTCATTAGCTGAATGTTCCTCATGGTTTTGCTTTGTGGACATTCGTAACCATTGATCTCATTAGTTAAATGGTTGCGATTGACGCATTGTTGGATTGTGGTGTGTTGGAGATTTCCATATCTTTCTAAATTATACTCGAACTAAGGATAACATTAAAATTTTCACACAGAATGTAGAGTGTATTGGATTTTCAGTTTTCAAATTAATATATTTACATTAGGAAAGAGGTAAAAATGGGGGCATGGACCTCTCTGAAACATTAGGGTTTCTCAGTCTCATTAGCTGAATGTTCCTCATGGTCTTGCAGTGTGGGCATTCGTAGCCATTGACCTCATTA
>CAJUYH010004683.1:26245-52213 GCA_910591685.1 Galerucella tenella | reverse complement strand
ATACATGGACATTTTCTTCTCTAATTGGATTTCTTTGGGAAATATTACAGGAGGTTGTGAGCACCGGTGTACTTAACAGTTGTAGATTGCTAGCTTGTACGGTTGAATTTATTGTTGTATAGACTAGTATTGTGATATATGACTACTTCGTAAGTCATGAAATTTGGTTCCTCTGATATCTTGATCTTTTTTGAGCGGACAAGGAACCAAACAGGTGAAAACAAATGGATGTCTAAGTCAGACTAAGACTTTGGTTGAGTTTTTATAGTTTTCACATATCAAGAATCTAAAGTTACTTGAGCAAGAAGAGTGCTGGTTAAATTGTATAGGGATGTGCTAATATTTATTTATTGAATAATACAGTATAGCCCGAAATAAACAGTACTTAACTTGTAATTATTTCATTGTTTTACGAAATACATATTATAGACTCTTTATTACATATTCAAAATGTTCTCCCACTCGCTCAAGACAGACTTCATACCGATGTTCCAAATTTCTTGCCACGTTATGGAATAAGGATTGTCTCGGCTCCGCGGAGAAGACTTTAACGGCATCCTTAATTTCATCGATGGTTTGTGGTGTCCGTTTGAAAACGGCAGGATAGCCATGCGCCAAATGTATGCGTCTGGAAAATGTGAAGGATAAGGGAAGTCAGGAAGTCAAGTGTACCATTATGTCGGCCGATTCCCTATGTGCGAAAATATTGCTCTACCAGAAACACCTTTTCCTATTTACCTAACACCATTTTTAACAATTAGGACCCAGTAATTAATTCTTACTTACTTGACAGGTCTATACTCGTTAACTTGGCTATGACAGCGCGCACATAGAGACACCTATGTTTCAGTTTCAGTACTATTCATTTTGGGCAATACTGTGCTAAGTATTATCTGATATTTCCCTAGAAACTGAGTACATCATGTGCACTATTTGGCCTTTACAAAGTTGAAAGTTATTTTCAACACTTATAACATGAATATTTCAAAATTTGTAAGGCTGGGTTTTTATTAGAATCCATACAATTGAACAACTCTACTCATAAACTCCTAAATTAAACTTTTCTCATAAATCAACTTAACAAAAACTTTCAATCAAATGCTAAACAAGTTATTTGATATCGAATTGAAAAATTTGTTTAGAGTTCTATGGAAACGCCTTCTCAATTTTCAATACAATATAAGAAATATCCGAATTCAAAGACCATGACGTAAATATCCTAATGGCCTCCAATGTCTGACCCATATCAAATTTTAGGTTAATCACCTACCGATACCTACCTACCTACCTGTGTGGGAACGGTAGTAATTTTCAAACTTTTTATAGTCTCTTAATTATATATTAAGACGGTTGAAAAAATCTTCCAAAAAAAGGTTAACTCGGTATGTCGGCTTTTCAACCAGTCTTTATTTTTTCCAACAAATCTTCACATACTACACCCAAACCGGATTTTCAAATCATAATTGAATTTTCTGAATGTTGATTTGAGTATAGGTAACTTTACTTAATTTTTGGAATTCAAAACGATATTCGCTTAAACAAAAAGTCAAATGATGATAAGAGTAGATGTACATGCTTAACGAGGTATGATAAAAAGACTTTTAATGTAATACATAAAATGTAAGTTTCATGTAGTAGGATATGAAAAGAATCAGGAAGGGGAGAAGTTTGAAAAATAAATATATAACAGAGAAAGGATTGAATCAAAAAATGACAGGATAAGCAAAAGACTGTAAGAAAATATAAAATAAAGATGGAATAAAGCACAGAGAAAATTATAAAAAGAAGCAAAAAAAACTAACCAAATGCCATAGAAATAAAATATGTTTGATCACAATAAAGCAAACAAGCGCACCAATATTTCTTGTTACAGAAATATAGCCACGCAACATTTCATAACAATTTATTTTATTGCTTATATACTTTTGTACCAATTCTCAAGCTGCCGTATATCTTCTCCCGCGGTTTAATATCCTACATTCGTCATCCCGTTATTCTCAATTCACGGTAGAGATTAGTAATATCTTTGGATTATTGTGAAACTTGGAACGCGGAATATGTAGGTACGAACAAACATTGTACATCGTATTCACAGAGAACAAACGACCTTAACTTAAGAATATTAATTAAATAGCTACATATAATTTTAGCAGCACTAAGATCTATATCATTTAGTTTCTGAACCAATGTTGTCTCGTTTTGAAGGTACACCGTACACCTTTGTGTGTGGTCTCTAGATCTTTTGCTTTTTGTGGATCGACATTATAGCAAATTTTATTAATAGTGGATTTCATGACATAATGCCTCGACATTCTAGGTTGGCTTAAAAGGCGTAAACGTTTGAACGGCAAATTAAATTAAGACACAAATATTTTTGAGGATTTTCGTCTGTTTGAAGTTGTTAATTTAGAATAATTTATTCGAGATATGGCCAGTAGGGAGGACTCCTGCATTATTTTAAATTATATAAAATTAAATGTTATGATAATTTTTTAAACCTTGTAGTTTAGCAATATCCTGTTCTTAAAGATGTTTGAAAAACATTCAATTACTTGTATTTTGCAATATTTCTTAAGCGCTTATATTCCAATTTATGAAGGTCTCATGCTTTAATCACAATTTAAATCAATATACAAGTAATTGCATCGAATTAATGAATAATTTTGTATTAATTTAAATCAACGGATAAGTAGTATACTTTCCGATTTGTAAAGCCTTCAGTTCAAACCAAACCAGTCGTCCCGAGTACTATATAGGACCCGTGGGATAAACTTTGACTACAAAACATAATGAATTCTATCGTGCCTGTTTTAGAGGGATCCTAACAGGACATTGTCGGCTGAATGGGCACCTGAAAAAGCTCAAAATAGTAGAGGAAATAGAATGTAAATTTTGTGTCATGGAATGGCGAATTGGATAGCAATTCAGAATCCTAGGGCATAACACCTAGGAGATAACTGGATAGAAGAGGGACCTTCACCCAAGTAAAAGCCTCGGTTAAAGCCTGCAGATATCCTAAAATTCTTCCGGGAAATAGGACTAAAGGAGTTACTAGTCTCTGAAACTTTTCTCGGGAACTAAGTAGAAGTATGTGGGCAGTAGAAGTATGTGGGCACAATAGATCTTTTAGTGAATGTCGTCCCCAACATACATACATACACACATCCTGCCTAATTTGTTAAAACGTAGAGAAACACATTTTCCTGTACGCAGGTTATCCCGAAAGCCTAGTAGTCATTCTTTATGAATTCTAAAACACATACATATATTTCTCAATACCTTCAGTTCTAGTTTATTCTAGTCCTATCGATAAAAAAAATATGTTATATATTTGTGTAAAAATAGGCACACATTTTTTAATGCTGAGATACTTTTCACTGAAAGGATTTTGCCAATTTTATACGTGACCCGGATTCCCAACTTACAACTTTCTACCTGACATAAAAAAATAATTTTACGGCCCAAAACGACGCCATACATCTCGCAAGACATGCCGATATCGAAATTTTTCGTGCGTAATGTTTTCATCAAAATTGACTCGATCATATTTTCGGATATATTTCTATTTACTGCACGTCTGATAAACTTTAAACCCGTTCAAAAATAGGGGATATAGCAACATGCGAGTCGTGAAGTTTCTCATAATAGAGAATAATCCGAGGAATAATCACAGGTGGAAAATATTACAACGGAGATATATATAAGAAAATCAATTAGGTCATATTTCATTTCAATTAAACTGTTTTCGTTTTTAAAAGAAACTCATATACTTTTTTCATTGTTTAAATTTTCATGCCAAAGCAGATCATATTATTTAAAAAACTGGTTGAAATTCTTAATAAAATTCAATAGCTTTGTAATACCTTTTCAGAAATATGGTTTTTTTTATAAAGTCTCTTTAAAAATATAATGGAAAGCTGTATTAACTTTTTTTCCATGTTTTATCATATTCTACCTTCGAGATACAAACAACAACGCGACTTGTTTTCTAAAAATACGTAATACTCGCAGGATAATATGAATTCGAAATTCTACACATTTTTTAATCTCTTTTCCTTTGATATTGCCAGTTTCGAACAAGAAACTGCGCGATATTGACAAAAAATAAGCGGAATCCACTTCTATATAATTTAGATACGTAGTAGGGCTTCGCTTTGCACAAGGTAACACAGGTTTCGGATTATTTATGACGGGAAATGGCTCGTTGAGCCATGTTTAATTTTAAACGGAAATCTCAAGTCTCAAATCTCTGCAAAACATACGCAGCACCCCACTCGTACATAATATATAGGTAGATTAACTGCACCTTCGAAAATTGAGAAAATAAGACATGTACAAAAACTCGATACTTCACAAGTAAGACAATTCCTATAATTGAAAAAAAGCCGGTTGATATTTTCAACTATTACTAGAATAATAAATCATGTGATCGAGCAACTACCATACACAAACGATAAAGGCCGTTTTTCAAGTTCGCACGAGTAATGTACAATATATTTCCTACGACCACGTGATAATTCCACCAAATAATGTGTAATCAACATATTAGTACACAAAATGTTGCAATTAATGATTGCATTATTAAACAATTTAAAAGTAAAACTGTTATTGAAGTAATTTGTATTTTGTGGTGGTCTTGTGAAAGATTCGATTCTATGTTTTCTTAGATGCTATGAGAAAATCTATTGCTTGTAATAGTGTTTGACGCTGATGGTTTTGGATCTATTGGTGACTGAGTTTATTCGGGTACTGTCCGCACTGCACATACAATTTTAGATGCAGCATGTGGTTGAGTCATCGATATACCATTCAGTGACAGCAGATGACTTCCATCCTCCGTGTGGTGAATCCTCGGGTGAATCTAATATGAAATTATGAGTTAGACAACTTAACAGTGGTGAATCTTAATAGAAATTATGCGTTTGACAGTTTATCCCTAGCTTTATCCGCATGTGTGTTGGAAGTAACTTTCCGCACCTGTGTGAAAAGTATTTCGCACGCTTATTTACACAAACCATTTTACGAGGGACTGTACAGTGCGATATACAATACTTTCCTCGGTACTTCCCTATCAGTTAGTAGGGAAAAGTTTTGAAAAAATCTTGGGCATAAGCTCGGGCATAAGTCAATTTGAACCCATTGCTAGTATCTGTATTCCGTTTATTACTCGGTTTATTATTTTAGGTTGAATTTTTTATCTCAAAATGACAACTTAATCAACCGAGTAATCAACATTGTCTATCTTGTTCTATATTTGTACTTCGCGATGTGAAAACAAGATTCATATCCTACCTATTATAATCAAACGGAAAATAATGACATTTCTGATTGTAATTAGATTAGATTCTAAACCTTATCACTGTAATTCCAGCAGACGTTTTGTCTGGAAAACATTAAAATTATAGTCTTATTATATAGACCGACAGAAGATTTTGATAATACTCCACATGGGGATCTCAAATTAGCGTTAAATAATTAGAAATGAAAGGCATTTTCTAAAAATTTCCAAAATATTTAAAAGAAAAATTATTTACTGTGGTAAACTATCATAATAATTATAATAATTCCCATCGGCTCTTTTCTCACTTGTCAGATAATGACATTAAGAAATGTGTTGAAATGTATTCAAATAGTTGAATAAAAGATTCGGAAATGATACAAAAATCCGTTTTTTTATATCATCATTCGTTACGGTAAGATTTTTTGGTTATTTTCACTCTGACAATAGGATGTTTCCGAGGATGTTTCACACCGATTTGGTTAGATATCATCCGGTTTTCGGTCATCCTGTATAGGGTCAACACGTTTACTTAGTTACCTTAAAAACAGCTGCAAAAAATTCAATAGTTTATATGTTAATGGCTATGAAATTGTTTATCATTAGTTAGACTATTACATTAAGATCATTTAACTATCAATATCAATGGTGGAGCAAAAAAGTGTCACCTTACGTGAAAAAATAAATCGATCTTTCTTGATACGGGAAAGTAAATATTAAGATGAGTACTACACGGGGTACTACATCGTGTATTCCTAAATATAAATATTTACTTCATTTCACTGACTTGTTTGTACAATATTTAGCATGGACAATATACAAATAATTGATGCGTATCCTTTAAAAAAAAGTATCTACACCACTGAGAGTCCTATCTTCAATGTTATTCTCCGTTGACTCGACTTACAACTTTGAAGGAAACATGAGGTTATTGACCACAAATTTCGCACCAAAAAAATAGGATAAAACAATCAAAAAGATAAATGCCGTGAAATAAACCAATCATGATAATTTTTTTGTTATGGTTTATAAGCACTACTTACCGTCCAATGATATTTGCGTATATTCAATCAAATAAATACTCATCGAACTTGAAATAAATTAATCACCACTCTGTAACTGTATTGAATGACAATTTTTTTATTATACAGTAGGCCAGACTCCCGATGAAGTATAATAAAAATGTGTTTATCGTATGTTTAAAATTATGTTAGGTCTTGGATGGAGAAAATATTTGTTGATCAATCTAAGTATTAGGAAGATCAGAAGTGAGTAGATTAATCGTGGGTATAGAAACTTTTATAAAATTTGCGAAGTATATATATGTATTTAATTATATTTTCAAGTTAGTAAGACCCTCGGTAAGACCCGTACACAAAATAGTGTCGCATAAATAAAATATGTTAAAAAACGTGATAAAATGAAATTACAATTCCAAATACATTTTCTTGCTAATCCATTTTTCACTCGATTTTTTATTATGTATTCCAGTAAAAGCTTTTGAAAAAATTGTTTAAAAAATCAAATCAAATTGAATGAATGAACTCTACAGCTTAAATTTTTGAGCGCCTTCTATTTCATTTATATACTTATTCTAAACTAACAAAAAAACGAACAGAACAAATCATATGGAGGGATCTGGAGTTGGTTTTGAGCGTTCAGTTAATTTTACCATCTCGTGCGAAAAGGCATAATGTTGAGCCTGGTAAAAAAATGTGTTTGTTTAGCATGACTCTCGTGTATCAAATCAACTAATTTGGTCAGGCATACATAATATTACGATGACAATTCACCCGTTATACTAAGTCTTGCATATTTATGAAGTAGAAACGCTCATCAAACTAAAATTGTGTGTGTTTCTCCTCGTGTTTCTCTTTTCGTATTTTTTACGCAATATTTTATTGGGTAAAAAAACCATGATATCTGAATTTAAAACTGTGTTGAACCGGGTGTTATAATAAAGACAGGTTATAGAGTATACATTATATTATGCCATTTATTATTGAGGTGATTTATGGTATTACCTACATTGACGATTTTTGTTCGTGATGCGTATCATTATATCTACACACTTGTATGACTCACACTTCACTCGAACCAAAAAACGTTACAAAAGTGAATTACTATAGGTCTGTTCCAACCGCAGTCAGAAACTGTAAGAAACGATCAGAGAATAACTGGTCACGGCAAACAACGAGTTTACGTTCGCGTAATTCCTATCACTGATTGCGATGGTCGACTATTCTCTGATCGTTTCTGACAGTTTCTGATTGCGGTTGGAACAGACCTTATATTATTTGTACAAAGATTATGGTTTTCGTGGCTCCAATAGAAATAATAAATTGTGAATATTACATACAATAACATCAAAATGTGAATAAAGACTAGAATTTTAGAAGAAACAACGCAAAATATTACCTCCAATGATAATTTAAAATTTAGAGCTAAACTTTTTTTTAACTGTTATATGACACAGTGCTTATAGGTGCCTATCTTATATCTAAATAAAAATATATTTATCCACAATCATATTTTAATTAAGGTTCACTGGGAAATAAAAATACTCTTAATTTTTCATCAACACGATATCCTATGTTATAAATATACACATATTTGTCGTAAACAATATAAAATACGTAAGTAGTGTGTATATAATACAAACTAACTACGTTTCACTTCTAATTTTCAGTAAATATTTTGAATTAAAGTGTAAAAATAGTTTAATTTAATTAATCCCCTTTAGTAAATATTCACAGATAGTAAGTCCAACAGCTTGGTTTGACATATTTTTTCGTAAATTTTCAATGAATAAAATAATAATTGAATGTATGCATTGTAAATTGCAATACAAAAAAGAGAATACTTTTTACCTATTTGAGTGAATTATGGAGATTGAAAAATGAAACAAAAATAAAAAAACACCATCAGACGACCGAAACAACTCCACAAAGTTCAATGTTTCTAATATAAATCCGTAAATCGATATAAATTCCATTACAAAAGAAAGAAAAAAGTAAAAGTACCTAAATAAGAAAATGTTGATAGCTACCATCGCAAAAAATTTCATTTCAATCCAAGTTTTGAACATTCCATATATATAAATAAATTTGTAAGACAAAATTATTTGAAGTAAATCAATGTAATTCCAGGCACTTTCTCTTTCTGGATGTGCAGAACAAATAAATTATTCGTTATCTACAAATATGCCGAGAAATATACCTTCGTTACTAAAAATGATAAAATACTTTTGGAAAGATCCGTTGTAACATATGACACATCTGAGTTATAAGAGGTTACTTACCCATTTATTAAAAAATTATCAAAACGCAAAAGGTCAACGAACTGTCGTTTCTTTCATTCTAAATAACATTCACAATAAATGTGACCTCATCTAAAATTAGGCAAAAATGATAACATCTAAATTTAAAATAAATAATATACAATGTTGTTTTGAAGTATTTTAAAAGCTATAAAAAACCGATAAAAAACTAATATATTGCCAAAATGTGTGCTTTAGGAGAGATCAGTTCAATCATAATAAAAACAGCCGAGTTTTCTTCAGAATATTAATTGGCACTATCTGACGGAAAACCAATATCCGATTATACCGATAAATGTTTGAGGATTTATTATTAAATCTAGGTGGAAAAACCTTTCACGAAGAAAAAATATGTATTGCTTAGTCACGAGTCAGTGAATTAATAATAGGCATGCAGTTGGTAGACAACCAATAAAACTTTTGATTCAGAGTAGAATTTGGAAATTCAGATAGCAGATAATTGTGTTCCAAATTTGGTGACCGATTCGAAGCTTGTTGATCTTCAATAGGGTATCTACATCTATAATAAGCAATTTTTAACTATCAATAATTCCCGTAGGTTTCATTTCACATATAACTAAATTCTACTTGAAACAATTTTGAATAGAAGGAATATTAAACGAAGTTGTTTATTGCAAACGTCCGGATTAAAATGCATACGGTGCTCAGTTCAGGATCAGGGAAACATGTAGGTCATTAGTGAGGTAATGTAGGTCATTTAAATAAATGACTGAATATGTTTCAAACGATTTTGATCACAACCAATTTGGAGATATTTAGTGATGAATTAGAGACAAGATCATACACACCTATTTTTAAAAAAACTTTGATATATTGACAATTATGGAATATGTATAAAGCGAGGTATAGAGTGACCAATGGTTTTTCCGAAAAAAATTTACTATAGATACGAAATTTTCATATATTATTGTAAGCTATGAAGAGTATTGTGCGTTTTTTTAAATTACTAAAAATTACCTAAAACAATTTCGTAACAGTCAAAACATCAGTAATCATACAATTGTGAAATCGGAGATATAAAATAAATAGTTTTTTAATTTTATGGTATTTTTAACAACTCCGCTGTTATTGTAAAACCAATAAATAAAAGGATCTCAATTAAGCATATCTATGGTATATTGTTTTTATCTTCTAAGTATCTAATTTATTTGTGCTTTGATAAATGGGTTCTCAATCGAATTGAAAAGTATCAATTACTTATGTTTAATTATTTTAAAAAATGATTTATGATAATAGAAGTCACTAAATGTCAGAACTTCAGTATTTATCATAAATAGCGGTAGAAAAGGTAGAAAATTTATTATTACTTTTATCTATTCAATGATTAAGTAAGTAAGCATTGAATTATATGATAACTTAAATCATGAATTTCTGAATATAGTTATTTGTATAAATTATTTTAATTGGTAAATGGAATATTTTCTATTTGTACCTACTACAAAGTAACTGAAACTCGAACTGACACGGAACGGAAAAATTTCAATGATAAGGTTAGGTTTGAAATAACTAGTAGCTCTGTAATATATGATTTTCTAGTAGTCTGATGACCTAATTTTCAACCCAACCTAACTTGCTATGATTAGACAGGTTTTTGCACTGATCAAATACATTGTTTGCTGTGACTTTCACTAATGTTAATAATAAATAAAAAAAAACACAATGCAAATATATGACGAGATGGGGTTGTACTGCAATCATTCAACTTGTAAACTCATTTCAAGTCTCGTTTCAAGTACTGAGTTTTTCGGTTATGGGCTCGGTTATGGGTCCACAAAAAAAATTCATTTATTAGAATTAGCATGTTGTGTTTGTTTTCCATAAATTAAAAATTCCCTCATCCAGCATAAATTTAAGGAAATAAGTGAAGCTAACTCTCTTGGTACTCTATTTTTATCTGGATTTTTATATATGAAAATAGAGTGACATAATGTTTTTAAAATAGACAGCTGGTAGCTACTATCTAAATATTTAATTTGTCATGCCAGTATAGAAAAATGTTTGCACACTGGAAAAAGCCAGGGAACTGTTAAACGATTTTTGGCAAGTTTTTTACTATTTTCGCGCTCCTTCATGAATCTCTTGGCAAGAGATTCACTCTTGATTTTGCCAAATGCAAAAGTAAAAGAATTATCCGAGGAATTATCTGGGGTTCTAGAAACATTTCGTTATTTCGTACATCGAACACGATTAATATAAACCTCGATAAAAACGATGAGCTAATTTTAAATACTCGTTTTAATACCATTGTCGTTTAAAGGGAATAAATCAAATTATAAACAATTTTTAAAATTTTGATTTTGTTGGTAAGAAGGTGTCAATATCTTTCATTTTATGAATACTATTAGATTAACTCTCGGATTAACTGTATATTAGGTACTTATTTCTTTTATTATTATTCACGAGATTATTCAAGATTGCGCCACAAAAAACACTTAAAAATAAAAAGTAGTAAACGATTTTTAAAACAATTTCAAATTACTCACTTTCAATTTTTAAATACTAAGTAGGTAGTCACATATTAAACTTAATATTTTTAAAAATCTACAGAGTTATTACCTAAGTACTTATTACAGTTTGGGCATTTATTGCGTCATAGTGGTACTTGGTTACAATTTGTTCCGAATAAAATATTTTTTATCCAATAAATGAGAATACAGGTAGCTACTTTCTTGGTCAATCTTCTATAGAAATACTCAAGTTCACATTCATGAATATAAATTAAGTATAATTAGGTATTTGAAAAATTTTATAAGAAAAATAAGATTTCCATAACTTTCAATTCAACAAAATTTAATGTGTTTTTATCACGCCTTAAGCATAAGACATGTTGCTAAATATACCAAATTCTTCTATAATAGGAGAATCCCCGATAAACTATTCGTGTTGTGTTGAATTTTGGATAATTCAATTTAAACTTCTTCATTCATATCTACAGAAGATACCTATCTCCTCACCTATCTCACTAATTTGTACAAAACTAAAAAGTACAAATTTATTTATTACGTAAGACTAATAAAAAGTTCATAAATCAAAAATTTCATGTTGGTTGAATTTGAAAAAAAAAGTGCTTTTTAAGTAAGTGGCTACTTAGCTAAGAAAGAAACTTCCAGTTAAATGTTCGTAAGATATTTTTAGATCCAAATCTTTCTGTGTGTAATATCTCGCGTAATATCGGCAGTACTCAATTTCGATAAAAAGATATATATTTTCATTTCTTGGTTGAACTTTTGACTTTTTTCATTTAGGTTCCTACATAAATATTTTTTACTGCCTAGTGGTAGAACCGAGGGTAGAACAGATATGTGCCTGCGATTTTATGAATTCAAATTTGTGTGCCTCGACTTTGCCTTTTGCTACATTCATAAGTTTTGTTTTAGAAGAATTTCAAATTAAATTTGTATTTATATTATTTCTTTATCATTTTCAGGTACCTTACAAAGATTTCATTTTACTTGTAGAAAATAATTTAATATCACAAATAAGTAATAATAATAATCTCAACTAAGCATTGTACCCTTGATTGTACCTATACTATATAAGTATTAGGTACATGCCTGCTTTTTTGTGTTATATTAAAATTGAAGAAATATATTGAGTGTAGTATAACAGAAAAATCGTTAAGAGAACAAGATGTTCATTGACATTCAACAAAGTTCGTGATGATTAAACATAAGCATCAACAAATACCGTTAAATTACCTACTTGTTATACTCATGTAGGTATTTAATCATAAATATTCACGTATGTATACAATTTAATTTTCAATTTCTCTATAAAAATGTTAAGCAACTAATAAATCAAACGATGGATAATACACTCAATAATACATCAGTTATAATATTTTTATTAATTATAAACCATGTATTCAACCCGGAATCATTTAGGTACTCATTACAATTTACATGACCAATTTGGTGTAAGTTAAACGAAGGTCAAGGCAAAAATATAATGTAGCTAGATACAGGAACAACAACCATTAACAAATGAATACTTAAAGCGTTTGTTTTATTTCGCTTTGCATAACAATTTCATTTTAAATACCCACAGGATAAAAACAAAGTTCATTAAATATTATTAAGCATAGCTGTTACTTTTGAAAATATATTGTTGGTGTTAGATAAGGATAGTATTTTGTACACATCATAGTGCAACCTCGAGTGCAACTTTCTATTCTGAAATTTTCGAGGAAATTTTCACTGAACGCGATAAGAATTTTCATCTTAATTTTATTAAAAATTGTATTTAAATCAATTTTGGAATAGTTTGTCAGCATATTTTCGGTAATATTTCAGCGATATTTATTGGATATTATTTTTCAATATTACCAACAATTCAATGTAGGTACCTACTTAGTTGTTAACTAAATGGAAATATTCGTGAAAATATAATTTGTGAATTGTAAAAGTAAAAAAAAATCCAAATAGCTGACTCCAAAACTTTTTAGGTAATAACTTCAGTTTTGTTTATTTTTCAGACGTAGATTTATTTGACTGATAATTTCAAAACAAATTCCATTCAAGTAATAAATATTTCTAAATAGGTACTCAATTCTCAAGAAAAAAAGATCCTGAAACAATTTAAGTACTAAAACCGAGACTAAAACTTTTTACTCAAACGATTGAACTGAGTAGGTAGGTACCTAGTAGGTAGGTAGGTACTTATAAATTCGTTAATATTTTTCGAGATATTTTTTTGATAAATTTCGTTAAAATTAAACTTTTACCAACTTAAGCAATATGTTTATTAGAATTTGAAATATTGGTGAAGGAAATATGCAATAAATAAATAAATAATACCTATACTCGACTATATATATTTTAATAATTATAATTGTTTATTGATATGTCACCTTGTCTCGTATCAGTGATAATGAATTCAATAAATTAACATTTCAAGTTGATTTAGAGAAAATTTCTTTACGAAAAGTTCAAGTAGATGAGTAAGTAGGTAAGTACCTACCTAATTTCACGATTTTTTCATTTGTTGAGTTGTAAACCTAAATGGCAAAGTAAATTCTAGCGTTTAACTGAAAAATGTTCGTACTTTTTTAAAATGTAAGTGCCTACCCATATTATAGGTAGGAGGTATTTACTGGTCTTAAATACATACTTAATACTGAAGTCAATCCAACACAGAGATCATAAATTGGCCTTATGTTTTTTTTTATGTAAAATATACGATTTATGTAGGTATGCATAATATGTTCGTATTTGATGTAGATTGGATAGGTATTTTAGAAAAAAAATTTCAACAATCTCAAAATTAAATGAAAATATCCCATATAGTTACAACAAATCTTTTTTTTGTATCTTGCCAAAGTTACGTATTTTTTAGATGTTGTTATAGGTAAATATTTATTGAGTAGGTACCTAATTATACTTTTTACTGATTAAAAATAATTTCAAAAGTACATTTGATGGAAAACAATTTCAATGAATAAATTTAATAGTTATGGGTTGAAGTGTTTAATTTATGCCAGAATCAATCTACTTGTCGAAAAAAATGCATGCATTTTAAAATTTTCACTCAATAGAAGTAATCATCTATTATGATTGACGAATTACCTACTTAATTTTGAATTTCATACCTGCATAAAATTAGAATTAAAAAAACGTTATCCAAAAGATGTCACAAAACACTTCACAATATTTTTTGTTTTAAAATTTTCAAAAAAAAATCCCACCTACCTGAGTAGCATCAGAGTAGGGAGTAGCAGAATTTTTATCAACCAATTGCGAACCAAAAATAGGTTGACCACTCAAAGAAAGTGTCTCCGATCTTGAAGAATCCATATTTTGAGGCAACATATCCAAATAAAATAAATTAAAAAAGTCGCACAACACCCACTAATAAAGTCACTTATAGTAAGGAGAAAAAATTTGTCTAAGTCCTCAAGTGCTTTGCACCCAGCTATCTTAGCATATTACACTCTCTCCTTCGATGGTTAGATGTGTACTGAAAACACGAACTGTATGTTTTGAGTTTGTATCTCAACTCAGCTGTTCTCCTCTATGGCAAACGAAGTGGGGTTCGAGATTGCGCAGAAAAGTACATTCGGATCCCCGGACAGCTGATGATAGGTATATGAATCTGACACTTGTATGTTTATTTGTAATAAATTTACCCTTTAAGTTTTGTTCACCAAACCGAAGAGTAGGTAGATGATACACATTTAAATTACCATGAACCAATTAGTAATAACAAATAAATTCATTTAAATAAACGTTACGAATTAAAATAAAAAATAGTTAGGTAGTTAGTCAATTTCGTTGTAATAATGAAACTGTCGACTTAAAAAGTCTTTATTTTTTCGATGTCAAATGTTGTGTATCTTAACACTTCGAACTACACAACGCGAGAGTTTGTCTGCAACTGATCGTAATGTTTAACTCATAACTAGCTATACATAAGCATCTCACAGTTCAAGAGCGAATGAAAAGGAAAGAGTCGACTCGTTAAATCCCCTCCTTCGATAATAATAGTTTAGCGTTCTGTCGTTTGAGGCCGCCAGCTGACGGTGAGTAAGAGAATCTTCATGAAATATTTCAAACAGGTTACGCATAATATATATAAATATTTAAATAATATTTTAAACTTTAAATATGAATCATATGTTAAGAAAAGTGTGGGGACGTTTATAAAATAGTATAATTAGCAAACATTTAACGAGACCTCAACCGAGGCTAATGTGTAGAAAAATAGGAGTAGGTACCTAAGGAGAATTTTTTAATACTTAGTTACTAACCTATGTGGGTACTCACACATTGTCGCAAAATGTAATTTGATAGGACTCAATTTAAATTAGAATCAACATTGTATACACTAATGGGTTTTGAGTAGGTATATTTTAAAAATGACCAACCAAATAAATAATGCTTATCTCAGTAGTGTCTGTCAAAATGCAAATAAATTAGCCACCTATAACGAAATTCGTGATTGAGGAAGATGGGAGATATACCTATCACATATTTATTTGTAATGTTAGTTTCATAGTTTCGACTATATTGATCATTGATCACAAAAACAGGATCACAATATCTGTTAATAGGTACCTATAGAGTTATACCTGTTACATCATCCAACTTTCAACGCAGTACCTAGATACAACCTCAGCAGTTTGTCAAATCTATTATTTAATCCTTTGATCCGATATCGGCAACTCTTTGTTTATATATTTTTATTTTATCAACGTAGGTAGGTACTCTTTAAATACTTTTGTTTTTTATAATTAATTGAGTCAGAATTTCTCCCATCAGTGTCAAACTGTAAATAAGAACAATAGCATATACCTACCTAATAATTTATAAGTACTTATAAATTATTTAAATAGCTACTTCACCTGTTTCAAATGTTGAGACCAAGCCATTTTCGTTATTACTTTTATAATGATCAAGTGACTTGATGAAGTTTGGCTTATTTGAGTTAAAAATATTGTGTGAAAACGCATATTGCGTTACCCTAAAAAACAAATAGCTCTACAGACTCGGAACCTTCATGAACCAGCGGGTGCATCTGAGGTCTAAAACGCTGTGCTGATGTTTTTATTTCATTATTTAAATAGATAATAAATAATGTTGCAGCTGTGTTCTGCTCGCAACTTGCACCGAATGGAAAAAATTGATGGTTTACGAGTTTTTTTAGTTGGAAATTGATGTATTTTAAGTTAATTTCGGCATAATTTGTGTCGTTCTCGTTGTTAACTAGTTTTAAAGCGAAGTCATTGAAAAATTGGCCTTGTAAAGATCGTAGGTATTTTAGGGTATCTTAATTCCATACAATATTACAGAGTGGGCTCTATTTTTTATTCTTACATGGTGGCCTCTGAACTAATATAGGTACCTAATATATTTTTAATATATACAAGAATGACAAATGGCATTAATAATAGTACCTATATACAAAAAATTTGACGGGGAATGTGGTAACTAGGTAGGTACAGGGAGCTGACATTGCTCTGTGCAAACATAAAAATAGGTATTAGAAAACTAGTCTGTACAACTTGTGCGCAAAGTCTTACTTTTCCCACGAGCGCAGAAGTTCGCAAACCTAGCTAATGGGAATAGTATACCTATTGTGCAACAAGTGTGTTTGCGTCCCTCGCCCTTCGGGCTCGTGCCACAAACTTCCACACTCGTGAGAGAAGTACTTTCCCCACTTGTTGCACACTATACTTTTTCTACAACTGCACAAATTTAAAGAATATAAGTAAAGTGACTATAGCTAGTAAAACAAAAATAACACTAAAGTATCCCATCTCTAAAACTGTTGAATAATTGTATTCAAAATTATAGTTGATGGTGAAATTTGTACAATTTTGTATGGTCAAACCCGGAATCTCATTTCTTTTCATTAAATTCTCTGTTATTTGAAAGTACCTTTTCGAATTTAAAAATTTCTAATATAATCTGACAGTTTTGTGTCAACTGAGTAGGCATTTGAAGATGACAGTAGCATACTAAGTTTTTGTCGATTTTATTTAATTCTTTATATAAATGTATGTGGCGAGGGCAAAGTGCCGTGAGTAATAATATTTCTCAAAGTATGAGCAATATTTAGTTTTGGCATCAGGTAAGCTATGAGAAATACGTCACTTTTCATAGCAGTTGTAGAAAAAAGTGATTTGCGTACAAGTTGTACACAATATTTTCTCTACAACCACATTTATCAATGAAAGGAATACAGTAATTCATATAGTTATTTTATTTAAACTTTGAACAGAAAGAGCTTACAATATGAAAATAAATGAAAGAATCAGTTGAATGTATAATTGATTGTAAAATTTGAACAATTATGTATTGAAACCTCAGGTAACAAATTTTAGGTTGCAGTTCGAGCCTTTTATCTGTAGGAATATTTTCAACGTCCGAATTGGACCACTCAAAAGATAAATTATTTTGATCTTGGGTCATAATTCCTGAAATTGTTTTTATCGTTAATAATTTAAAATTAATAATGGAATGAATAATACTTACTTTTGGTCTAAATTGGAAAATTGTACACCAATAACAAATTCACTATGAGGTTGAATTGTCAAAAAAAGGTTGACAAGTCATAGGAAACTTTGTTTGACATTTCGGTGCGGAAAAGTGCCATAGCGTGTACTTTTCGCATTACTTTTCCAAAAGTTATCAATAGTAGTTTACCTAACTAGTGCGGAAAGTGATACTTTTCCGCACGCTATTGCAGATGGCCGAACGACGCTTTAGCGGAGTTCGGCCAGCAATCGCGTGCGGAAAAGTCACTTTACGCACGTGTTAGGTACACTATTTTTTCTTCTATGGATAAATTATCTCTTAGAAAAAGCTGCGACGGTAAAATTGGTTTTGATAACGTAGAGTATTGACTGACGATTATTTTTTTATTTGTTGCTATGTTGATTCAAAGTGACAGATGAGAAATGTCAGATATTTATTATTATTTGACAATCATTTGATGAGGCTTATACCAGCCATTAAAAAATTATTGAAGCGTACGCGTTCCTCTTTATTGAAAATTATAGCAGAATTCTAATCAATTTCTTAATTTTTCAGTCATTTGGTAAACTTGGATATACAAAATACATATTTTGAATATTCAAATGTCAGTATATTCCTCAAATGTCAATAAATTTACTTTCCGCACTAGTGCGGAAAAGTGACTCTTTCCGCACGCTTTTTAGTGCGGAAAAGATTCACTTTCCGCACGTTAGTAGAAAAAAGAATTAAGCATAGTGGTTGTATTAAGAGGTGAAAGGAGCATACAAGACAATGTACCTATTTAGTATAAAACAGATGACAGAGAAATGTATGAAAGACAAGAGAAATAGAAAGGAATCTAAAGTATAATCTCACTTGGAACGTTATATGAATCCCTGGTTATGGGCTAGAATCTAGAACTCTTGTTTTTCATGTTGGTTTTATTACACATTCACAAACAGTGTAGGTAACCTTTTAAATTTTAATCCACCAAATTTAATTTAATTGAATTGTTATCATGGGCGCCGGAAGGGTCAAATATAGGGGGGGGGGCAGTAGAGGTAGATTACGACTTATATTTTTATTCTCAAAAATACATATACAGGGTGATTCATTAAGAATGTCCAATCTCTGAACTGTAAATTCTAGATCTCAAAATATGATGATTCTGCTCAACATGCATATGCAAATATTGCTACTTTCCGCTAGTTCAAAGTTTAAATTTAAATTTTGATTTTCGCAATAATATTTTATGTTTTCACAATGTCTCTTTGAAAATTGGCAATTTTACGTTTTTTGACATGAGGAAGCATAATTTGCACTCTAATTTGACATTGCTAACAGAGGGCGCTAGTTACACTTGTTTGTGTTAATTAAATCAAAGTAAACTTTTTTTGGGCAAAATTTACAACCAAAATAATTGAAAAATATTTGAAAGCGTTAAATTCTACAAAAAAAATTACTTCTCTTTGATTCAGTTATTGAGTTATTTGCTTCTAAAAAGTTCAATAAATTTCAATTTTTTCATAAAAAATTCTATTATTCCTCAAATATGTAACAATAGCAAATTTGTAAACAAAAATAAGAAACTTCAAAGCAAATGCTCAAAATGCCCACCATCAATACACTTTATCTCGGAAACTAGCAATATTTGCATAAGGCATGTTGAGCAGAATCATCATATTTTGAGGTGACCTGGTGAAAAGAGTATCAAGAAAGGGTACGGCCATATTAGAGTTTTCCTATATTAGCATGCTATGTTATGGATGATTTGTTGGATGTGGTCCTTCCTGTACATCCTTTTAACGTCCCTTTCATCAAGAAATATGTCGATGATATTATTCTTGCTTGTCCCAAAGATTCCACTGATGATCTCCTTTTTATTTTCAATAGTTATGATCCCTATATCCAGTTCACTCTGGAAATGGAAAACTCTAATATGGCCGTACCCTTTCTTGATACTCTTTTCACCAGGTCACCTGATAATGTGATAATAATTGATTGGTATAGAAAAGTAAGTAGCTCTGGGAGATATCTCAACTACAATTCTTACCATAAATTTAGCATAAAGGTGAATTTGGTTAAACAAATGGCAACCAGAGTTATGAGTCTTTCCGACCCCATTTTCAAAGATAAGAATCGTGATATACTTTTCAATTTGTTCCTTGATAATTCCTATCCCAAATCCTTATTAAGAAAGATCATTTTCAATACATCATCTGTTTTAGCAGATAATCCATCACTTCCAATTGTTGAAGCAGGTGTAACTGATCAGAATGCTTTCTCTATCTCTGAAATAGTTCCCTCTTCTTTTTCTACAGTCTCTTTACCGTACATAAGGGAAGTTACTCCCAGACTTACTAAGATTTTTTCACAATACTTAGACAATATTAAATTTGCTTGTAAGAGTTCCTTAGTGTTGAAATCTATATATAATCCTTTAAAAGACAAAATACCTATCTCTGATAATAGTAACATAGTATATAAGCTTTGTTGCAAAGACTGCAACTCTACATACATTGGCCAAACCTCTCAGAAATTGTCCTGTCGTGTATCTCTCCATAAGAGTGATATAAGACTTCATCCTGGAAGATGTTCTCTTGCTAATCATGTTTCCTCTTTAGACCACAGAATTGATTTTGAAGGGATTAAGATCCTATCAAAAGAAAATAATTACAATAAAAGATTATTCTTAGAAATGTCTTATATATTTCAAGAGGATGACCGGATTAATAAGAAAACTGACATTCAAAACTTAAGTAATCTTTATTCCCTCCTTTTAACCTTAGATAAACATAATTTTCATAAACATTCAAATAATAATTTCAATAATTTTTAATAAACTTTGGTACCTCCCCCGTATTCTAATATATTTTCAATTGTTTTTGATAAAGTCATTACTTCTTCTTCTTTTTACTGTATCTCGTATAAAAGAAGATCTATTCTTAACCTATTTTCGATAATTAGTCGAATTCCACGTGTTTGTGTGGATTCTTCACTTTGTTTTAAAATGAATTTTTATATTTTAACTTTTTAATTATTTTACAATGTGACTGTTATGTGACTATAACTAGGGCTCTTAAAGCCATTTGGATTGTTTTTTCTTGAAATAATTTGCTTAATGCTTTTCCCGATTATAACATCAAGGATACATTCTCGATTAGCGTAAGTTATAAAACTGTGTAGCGAACTGTTTTGTAAATTATGTCTTTTCTCACTTTTGTAGTTCCCTGAAGATGTAAATAAATATTTACGAAAGCTTGGAAATCTAAAAAGAGTACTCTTTTCCTTCATTATTGCTGCTTACCTCAATATTTGTCTGTTTGTATATATATATATATATATATATATATATATATATATATATATATATATTTAGTTAACATACAAGGTGGGCTCCACCCATGTTAAATCTGAGGTATAAGTGAGCTCCGCGGTAAAATGGGCTCCGATATACGGAGCCCAACTTACCAAGTCCTAAAAAACGCATCAGCTACCTTATATTTATGTCTAGATTGATTTGGCATAGTTTTCAGAAGGAGCTAGTTTTGGCCGTTTTCGTGAATTTGTATTTTTTTGTAGTGCGCGTGTATATTTCTAGATGGCGATGTGTTGAAAACTTGATATACATTGTATGTCATATATTTAGGTCAAAGTAGGATCCGATAAACTTGGCACTGCCGCAGTTGAGTACCCCATCACTTTAGCGGTCGGAGTAAGCTCCTTCTGATAGTATTTCATTGAATAGATGAAGAATTACAGTATTGGTAAATGTTTATTATAGTTAAAGTATTCTTCGAGAAAATCAAAGCTATGAGCAGAATAGTCTATTTAAAAAAATAAATTCAGGAATTGGATATACAAGAGCTCTCAAGTAATTCGACATTTTGAACGATTCAGAAACGGGAGCTTTGGATTGGTCAGTTTTTTATGGAATATGAATTCAATTTATTATCACTTCCATTAGTTCAGATAATATTACTCTGTCATTTTGAATATTGAAAGGCATTTAAAATCGTTTTATTTACACTGTTTTTCTTACTGATTCGGGCTTGGAAACTTTTCATTATATTAAAATTGGAGAGTGTTAAATTAATAATCTACTCGTATAATTTTACTGGTTCTATACATAAGTTTTTCTTGACTCCGAATGATCACGATGTTTATTTTGTTTTTTTTTCATTGCCTTCTTGTTCCTATTTATAAGGTTTGAATTCAATTTTCCATATAGATTTCGGTTTTTTTACCTTATGTTTAAAGATTATTTCTACTGGTTCCAATTTTGTTGCAAGATATATAGACTGAATGAATGTAACCAAATGTTACGTCAGGAACACAGAAAGGCACAAATATACAGGTTGTCCCATCAATAATTTTGAATGCGACGTCACGTGACCAAATACAAATACCTCATTGGGTAATACAATAACAAGAAAAGATACAACATTTGCTCTAATTTACACCCCCAAAATTATAATTATCTACTACTGCCCAATTCTGATATATTACTTGTCTTAATCGTCGTGGACACCCTGTATTTGTATATAAAAAACAAAGATTTATTTAAGACAATTTATAAATAATGACCCATCAAAGATATTCGGAATGTCCACCATTATTGTTGATGCATAATTGATAACACCTCCTTATATTATTTATAAAAACATTGCAGGTGACTTCATTATTCTTATTTAGCTCGTTAATTTCAAGTTGAATCCTCTCTTTAACCACTTGTATATTATTATTATTACTATTGATAGTATCTTCCACCTTACTGTGAACGTTTTTAATTACTTTATCAGAAAAATGTAGATTATCAAATAAGTATTAGTTCTCATTTTCATAGCTAATTTTGATATATTATCTTTATCCTATTCACAGTAATTACTAAAACTAAGATTTCCAACATTTGATAACTTAAAAACGGAGGTAACATATTATATATTTTTGAAATCAGATAAAAAAGACCATTTCAAAAATGTGAAAATATATTATTTGAAAAAAAAAACTATTATTTTTTGTATCCACGCTACTGAACTTTTGATAAAATATTAGGAAAACTCAGCTGTAACCAAACAATTTTTATATAATATTTTTTTTTCTAAAAGTAATAATAACGATGATAGGGGGGTGGGTAATTTATAATGAATAACCCTGGACCTTGAAAATATCATCATACTCTTATTTGTCTAAAACAATGGCTGAGTAATTGACAAAAATATATTTGATTTCTCATAACTCTAGCACCCTGTATCTCAAACCCCTTATCATTCAGTTAAGTAATTTTATCTCCATCTTTTGAACATACGGTTACAATATGGCCCATAATTTATGAATTATCCTGTATAAGCAGTTTCATAATGCAGTTGAAAGTTGTTTTATCTAGTGTTCAATTATATGTATATAAAAATTGAGACTAAGCAATTGACGTTTCGAATAATTTGTTAATATGCTTTTTTATAATAGAGAAATTATTATAATAATGTAGGTAATTAAATGAAACTCCGTAAATTGAATCAATAGGTTACTTCATAGAAAACAAAATATAAATGCGTTATCTTCCACTCTATGTAAAAAAATACATCCCTTCGTCACTCGTTTATGTTATAACAACTAATCGGTCTATATTTCGAGGGTGAAGGACAATTGCTGAGAGATTCGGGCATAACTGCATATACAGGGTGATGCCAAGACAGTCCTCTGTTCAGCAATATGAAGTTCTTTTTAAAATTTGTTGCAGCATTACTTAGAAAATTGATTTTTAAGATGTAAAATTTTGATAATATCTATCACAAAACTTTACGTAGAATGAAGATAATAATGTCGCATAATATTTAGAATGCATTTTTCAATGTACTATTTTTCAATGTACTTCACAATTGAATTAAATGTTCAAAATAACCACCATGCACTTCTTGATCATAACCGAGGCGATTTCGGAATTCTCGTACAAGATTTTGTATGACCCCTGAGTTATTTTATTAATTTCTTCCGTTATCCTAAATTTTGAATCAGCAATATTGCCTGGTCTAGTGAAATTAACTTTGGATTTTGAATAGCCCCATAAAAAGTAATCGAGAGGAGTCAAATCGGGAAAACTAGCCGGCAATTCGATCGTTCCACGTCTTCCAATCCACATATCGGAGAAAACCTCGCTTAAACAATTTCTAAATGTACGTGCAAAATGCGGTGGAGCTCCGTCTTGTTGGTAGTAAATAGATCGATCTATGTCATTTGGATGATTTACATAAGGAAAAAGTATTTGTAGGGTAGGCACTAAAAGTTGATAAAAAAATCTAGATAAACCTCACCATTAACTGTGCCGCGACTTATTTCGCGTGGATCGTCGAACAAAATATGTAGATCTGTAATTTATCTTGCTGCAATAAATTGGCTATTTTTTTTTAATTCAGACAAGTTCAATATTTGAAACTAGATAAAAACAATATGATTGTGGTGTAGTACGTAATATTAGTTTGTGCAACTAGTGTGGATATGGACAGTCCACACGAGTCGAACAATATATTTTTTCCACGACACACTTAAGGAAAAAAAAACATTTTTCCTACAACCACTACGCGAAACACGCTTTCCTACACAAATTTCTATACGCAAAGCAGGCCTTTTCTTAATTCTTTTGATACCGTTGGAAAAGTAATGCAAAAAGTACACGCTATGGTACCGAAATGTCAAACAAAGATACCTTTGACCTGTCAACTTTTTTTGTCAACTTTTTTTCTACAATTCAACCTAATAGTGAATTTCTTATAAATGTACAATTTTCAAATTTAAAACAATAGTAAGTAACCGATTTATTTTATTATTTATTTTAATTTATTAATTGTAAAAACATTAACCTATTAGGCATTATTTTTGGGAATTATGAACCAAGATCAAAATAATTTATCTTTTGAGTTGTCCAATTCGGACATTGAAAGTACTCCTTCAGATATTATCGAAAAGGCTCGAACTGCAACCGAAAATATGTTACCTGAGGTTCACATTTTACAATCAATCATACATTCAACTGATTTTTCTATTTATTTTCATATTGTAAGTTATTTCTGTTCAAATAAAATACCTATATAAATTACTGTATTTCTTTAATTGATAAATGTGGTTGTAGAAAAAATATTATGTACAACTTGTACGCAAATCACGCTTTGCGCACTAGTTGTACAAACAACTATTATCAAACTATAACTTTAAATTGAAAATTTTCAACAATTCACCCTGAACAGACCGAGAACACACATATTTTCATAATATATTCACTACAGTTTGAATTTTTGCCAAAAAAAAATCGAAAAAATTGAACAGGGTAGCTTCAAATGACACTTACAACGTTTGCATGTAGATACCCCTTGTAGAATTGGACAAAATGATATAGGTAAGATTAGTTAGTTAGTAACTGGAAAAATACAAGGAACATGTAACCTTTTATTTCCATAGTGATCTTGCATACTTCATGAAAACATTGAGGAATATAAAATGAAATAAAAATAGCTCCAAATGCCAGTGGCGTAAAAAATGGGAAAGGAAAGGTGACATATGACTCCAGATGTACACCACTGGATCAAGAATGAAAACATGTTTTTCCATCAAAATATGCCTTTTACATTTAAAAACAACCTGCCAAATGTCAAATCAATTTACTAGTCTTAGAATTGAGTTGGACACTTGGACGTATTAACAATTTTACTAACTAGGTCGAGTACAACAACATATAAAATTTCCAAAGAAATTTACCATGCAGTCGCTGTAGCTGATGCAAGGTCCTTCTTCGGAACTATCAATACTGAAATAATTAGTGGCGCATAAATGCATCAATCAATTATGTGAATATATTTTTCCATAAACATATACTAGTTCGACTATCGAGCTTATTTTTGTCAGTAGGTCTTTATATGATATGCTAATATGCTAATTTATAGGTATCATTACTCTTCCAATCATGATATAAAAAACTCTTTATCTTCAATATGACAAACATGTTTTGTTTCCCATAGGTGTTGTTTCAAACTCACAAATGCAGTCTCCGATTATAATTTTTGACGGAAAAGGCCTATCGCAATCGTTTTATACATTGTCAATACCTAACAGGCAATTTTGGTTTTTGTTGTATTTATCAACTGGCGGATAGTGGCAACGCCGCAAGGAGTTCATATTGCCTGAAATGCTTCATATACGGAGCCTACTTTGCTTTGAAGTATGCAAATATACACCAACGGAGCCTACCGTAGCCGTTACATATACCGGATCCCACTACGACGTCAACTTGTATAGTGGTATACATCAAATATACGTTAGGAGCCCAAATTAGACTACAGGTATAACGGAGTTCACAATAGCCTGCAACAGTATATATATATATATATATATATATATATATATAT
>CAJUYH010004683.1:0-26145 GCA_910591685.1 Galerucella tenella | reverse complement strand
ATCAGTCCCTGAATTAGTTCGTAATCAGACCCGCGAACAAAGCTAATACGTCCATAGCAGTTAGGAACTTGCTACGGGAAGAAACCTAAATATAAACACATGTCGCATCTTATAAATAACAGTGGATAACATCCCTTGTGAGTGTGGGTAAACTAGCAAAAAATTGTCAAAAAGACGAGCTTTAGATAAAAGTGAATGCAAAAAGAATCTACAGGCTACGAGTATTGGTATACATATTAGATATACTAACAGAAAAGACCACAGGGTGCAATAGGAAAATGCAGTAACCGTCGATATAGAAAAAAAATTGTATCAAAGAAAAATATTTGAAGTGAAATTGTCTCAATCACAAAAAATGTCAATTTATACGTATTAACTAAATCAATAATTTACTAAACAAACAAAGAAATCATTGATCTTATTATTTATAGTAAAATCGCTATGGGTGCGGAGTAATAAATCAAAAGTTTATGGGACTTGCTCAGCACAAGTGGACCAAACAAAATACGTAATTTTTCACTACCTCCTATGATGAATGTTGTGCAAACAAGAAATTTATTCGTGCCGATGGATATTGTAGAAAGATAACAATGCCCGAATCTTATCTCAATACCTTCTAGGGATATAATAGGCGTATGTTTAGGAACAGTATTAGGGGTTCGTAGGTATATATTGTTGATATTTGTTGTAATGCTTAAGTATTGAATTATGAAAATACTCATTATCACTGCCAATATGAGTTATGATTAGACGTCGTCCCTTACCGGATGGACTCAATCCTGTAGATAATCCTTCCAAAAAAGCCAGTCGTGAAGATTGAGTGTTGGTATTCTGCCACATTTTACTGACAGTGTAGCCTTCATTCTCCAAAGTTTCATCCAAGTAAAATATTGATTAGCCCTGCATGTGATTTAAAAATTGTTAGATATCTCTGTCTCTGTAACAATTAGAATCGCTTTCCTATCATGTATTGCCCATTTAAATTTTAATCACTGTAGCGTTTCCTGTAGTTTCGTTCGGCCCATTCTAAGGAAATATGGATCTTTATTCATTTCATCCGAAATTTCAGCTAGTGTTGGGATTTCTTCCCTAAAATAAAATTCGTGCACTTTTCTTCTTATTGCGTGTGAATCCAATTTTCTTTTACCGCCTGCATTTTTCCTTGCGGATTTAATAACTCCACTTTTCCCTTCACCTTTAATTTAGTATATTGTTGATTTGCTTACTCCTGTCATATTACTTGTCTTTGCAACAATTCCATCAACTGAACCTGAAGGATATTCAGTTCTTAAGTAATTATAAACAATATTTATTATTATTTCCTTGTTCACCGACAACGCCGACTTTTTCGTACGCTTTACAGGTGTAAACCCGGATCCCGTATACGAATTGTTGGAACAGTGTGCGGCGCACGACTCACGTCTGCTTTTGTTAGAGTGGAGTGTTAGGATAGATATTCCTACTGACGAATAGCGACTTAGTTCGATATTATTTTTTACAATATTATATTTGTAGCTTTCAGCTTTCACTTTTTAGCTTATATAAGGCAGGATGCTCCCTGACCAAATCTATCAAGGTTTCTTCTTCCGCAGGGGAAAATTTTGCCCTAATTAACTCGAAAATAATAGAACAATTTAACAAGTCAAGCCCACAGTCAATTCTGCTCTGCTGAACGTTTGCGTCCAAATCAACTGTGAGTTTTGCGCCGCGCACTGTTATAACAATTCGTACCTTTACTACGAATTTTCTGCCATTGTCACAATTAACCGAAACTAATAATCACAATATTCACTTTATAAAAGTTATCAAGCGAGCAAGTTCTTTCTAAAATCACTAAATGAATAAATGCTGACAGTCAGACTGCGACTACAAAAATGATAAACAAAAATACACAAATTCCATGGTCAGGTAGGGGAATTATCTCTGGAGTTATCATCCCACCCCGTCTGCCTGAGGTCATTAAGACGCAGAGCAGTTCTTGAAAATTGTTTCAATAATAATAATATGCAAGTCTTTCATTTGTTCATAAAAAAAATTACAACCGATTACACTAAAATAATATAGGTGAATATCTTTATAGCTGATTAGAAAGTCAAGAAAACATTGTTGTATTCTATGTAAAAAATTTTTATTTAAAATTGCAAAGCGCTTTCGGCTATTAAGCCATCTTCAGTGCCATACCTGCAAGTAAGTAATAATAATAGTTGTAAAATTTTAAAAAAGAAATTGGTAAAGAATTACTTACTCTTACTACATACTCATTAGACCCTTAATCTTTTTCGACATCTTATAATTTGATGGGTTCTCATTAGTTCTCCTAACCTTAATATATCAAATTTATTTATTTATAATTTACTTAGGAAATTTACATTATTTATTTACATTACCAGATCACTTTATTTACAATAATTTCATTTTTATGCTCATGTTGGATAGCTTGAGTTCTGTGTCCACTTGAATTGTCATTTGTCATTTGTTAGTTTTAAATTGAAGTAGTGTCGTATTCCGGTCTACTAACACGTGTTCGTGTAGTAGCTGAAGATTCTAATTAGAATTAAAAATGTTCAAAATATGAAGACAGTTTAACCCCAATCAGGGGATAATTTTAAATTTAATGTAATTTTATCATTGTGACGTTAATGTGTTGTTGATATTTGATTAGGTTTCTTGTATCATATATGACGAGTAAGTAATTCTTTACCAATTTCTTTTTTAAAATTTTCCAACTATTACTGCTTACTTGCAGGTATGGCACTGAAGATGGCTTAATAGCCGAAAGCGCTTTGCAATTTTAAATAAAAATTTTTTACATAGAATACAACATTATTTTCTTGACTAAAATAATATAAGTATTCAATAATATGAGTAATAAATATTTCAGTAATCCGAATGTTTCTATACCTTGAAAATAATAATAGGTATAGTGGACGTAATATTTTTATTACAGCTATCTAATCGTACATCCCCTTAAAGTTATGTTGCGGATCTAAACTCTGGAAGGTATTAATACTATTTTTGTCCACTTATCAAACATGATTCTATATAGAATTTGATTTTACGTAATTGTTGAAAGGGCATTTGGTTTAACGGGATAGAAGACGTGAACTGAGCCCTTTTTGTATCCCATACGATTTTTCATGAAAAACAAGATTTCAAAGCAAAAACCATAAGTAAAACTGAATTATATTAAAAAATACAGAGAATAGATGAGTTTTATACCTTTGAAAAAAACAATAATTGAAAAATAAATGTTGTGTCTAACTCATGTTTGTCATTAATACATATAAGTAATATAAAAAATACGTTGAACTTGATTATTTTCTTGTTCCAAAAATTATATTAATCCGTCTTCCATACCATCTGCTTCACTATCAACATAAATTTAATTCCCTAATTTATGGACTTACCCAATATTCTTATTCTCATGCAATGCACGATAATCAGTCTGGATCCTTTGTTTGCAGGCTTTGTTGGCATACACTTTAAGTTCGCACAATATCTATTACGTCAAGATTCCCAGTCCTGAAATGACCAGCTCCGACAGTTTTATTACCCCACACCGATTGCGATTTTACTATAAACAACTTGTAAGTATGATCACTCCAGAACCACTCTTAGAGTTGATTGACTTAAGTCATTTGTCACAATATTGGTTCTGTCTCGTATTAATTGTAGGTTAGTGATGATTTTAACGTAAAGTAGACAATTATAATAATTTTAAACAAATCCATATGGATATCTTTTTATATTTTGTAATGGGATGCTATGTTAGAGCCCTATTTTTATTACAATGTGGTCACTAGATTGTCAGAGCTTAATCGCTGATTCTGGTGTTGTACTCAATCATACTTGTAATTGTCACTTGACTAGTCACTCTTGTCTTTTAGGGGACGGCTGAGCTTCCGCAAATACTTTAAAAAAGCACTATATGTGTTGAAAAAAACACCTCGATGTCTACAATCTTAGTTGTGAAAATGTTTAGGGTAAGTCTGACACCGACAGCTCATCTGATAAGATGTCAGAGCGCTAAAGGAGCCCCACTTGGATTGTGATCACTACCTCTATATGGACAATTTGTATAATTATGTTAATCTGTCTAAAGAAATTTTCAAGCGAAAAAGGTATACAACAGGAATTCCACGTGCGAACAGAAAAAAATCCGTATGAAGTCACTAAAAAAAAGCTTGCATGAATTTATTTGGAAAAGATCAAGGGACGTATACGTCGGAAAATGAAAAGACAAGAGGAAGTACTATTTATTACAACTGCTCACTATCTTGAACTCATAGAGGTGCGAAATATATTTGGTCAGATAAAAGTGAAGCCAACGGTGATTGCTGATTATAATGACAATATATCGGGAATAGACTGTGTTGACCAAATGGTACATTACTACTCGTCACCACGTAAAACGATACGCTGGTATAAGATAGCTAGCATATAATATAGATATGCAACCAGCTATGAAATGCGTCATTTTGTGTAACGAGTGGAATGTTTGCGGGACGAACGAGCAAAGCGAGCGTGTTCCCGCAATATGACATAAGTGACACAATAAAGCATTTTGTAGCATGTCTCATACAAGATTTTATCCAACTTTGACGAATGCACATATTATAACTTATTTTCTCATAGACGCCAACATAACTGTTTACATGCAAAAGCTCTGGACATTTCGATTCGAATGACATGCTATTCACACTAATTTTATTTATTTGGCTTGACAGTTCGTCTGTTCATTTTCATTGCTGGTGCTTTGAGTTTTGATACTCGGATATTTTGCAAAACTATTTAGGTCTACTTTTATGAATTCTACGTCTACATCTTCGGAAATTGACCTAAACTAAAACATTGTGTCATACATGTCCATAATTCATAAAATAAGAGTAGGTAAACATGTTCCATTATGCTTTTTTCTCTTATTTTTTGGGAATCAAACCACAATAATGTTTTTAATTTTTTATTTCGACGTTCCGATAGCGTTCCAGCTACCGTTGTCAAGATTAACTAGTAATAAAATAATTTTTGGTCCCTATCTGACACAACGAAAAAAATATGTCAGATAGGGACAAAAAATTATTTTATTACTAGTTAATCTTGACAACGGTAGCTGGAACGCTACCGAAACGTCGAAATAAAAAATAAAAAACATTATTGTGGTTTGATTCCCAAAAGAATAAGAGAAAAAAGAATAAGTAATTCCACAAGGAACTTACAGAAGATATGTCCCATATGTTTCTAGACGGACAGTGGTCGTTAATTTTATATGATGTGATATTGAACTTTTTTCTTTTCTGTCTTGGTTTGATTAACTGGTGATAAAATGAATCTTCCGTCACCAGTTGCATGATATTTTTAATTATGTTAGTGAAAGTGAAATGTGCCATTTGATAACGCTGGTCAGTTTTGAAAAATGTCACTTAATATGTCGAAATTATATAAAGGTGATATTCCATAATATATTAGATTTGTGTGTTCGGAATTCCCTTTTTATTTGGGAAAAAATTTCATACGAAGAAAACTTTTAGATTTCATATGATAATATTATAATGAAAGAATTGCTTCAAGCTCCATATAACACAACTAACCTGGTGATTAAAAGCAGAGGTGGTCGTTCCACAGCGATGCTCAAAATGTAACACTTTCCAGAAAAGATATCTGCTCCAAGCGCTATAAAAGAAAAACATAATTCCTGCGATGTAGACAATGCTCTAAGGAAAACATAGGAAAGGAAGCCTCATACAGGTGCAAAGAATGTCGTGATAAACTAGCTTTGTGTCCCACGTGATTTGAAGACTTTCATTCAAGTATTTTCCAAAGTAATTTTAAGTTACAATTTTTTTTTCCTCCAGTTTGTTTTTCTTCACTTTTAAAGTTGAAAATCCATCAGTACAGCAGTGGAGGTTTCTTATATATACCTGTGTATTTTATTAATTTTTCTCTGGTAAAAAGATTTAAAAGTTGTTGGATGGTAATACCAGTCATATGCCTATGCGGTACCAATGTGCACTACGAATGCAAACGATATAGTTTCACCCGTCTGGAAAAAAAATAAAAATGGTTATTTCAAGTTCCCAAATAGTATATTACGCAATGAGCAAAATGATGCCCATTTTGTTGCGGGTAGCACACTATACTTTTTTCATGACAACATATCGTTCACGTTTAATACATGCAAGAACTTTGGAAGGAATTAACTGAAAATATTTAATTACCTATTTCTAATAGGTACACAGAAATAGGAGCCTTTGAAAATGTATTTGTAGAAAACAACTATGAAATTACTCGATACCTACTAAAACTTTGATAGAAACGATCTGCTGAAATTTCATCAATTTGTCGCTGGACGTCATAATTTGACAAGCCGTAATCGTCGTGACTTTAAAGTGAACCTAGACCTAACACGAAATATGCCATTTCGCATTTGTTGCTTAGCAACTTGCCTAGCAGCCGATGCAAAAATGAAATTCAATACAAAATGTGCTTGTTTATGATTGAAGTTACGGATTACACAATAACCTGCTTTTTCCTTTTAAAAAGGTGTTTTCCAAAAGCTGCCCATATAGTAACCACACTTTATATAAAACTTTTCGCGAACGTGCTAGAGACATTTTCAACGGCATTGTCAAGTTTGAAAACATCATTTCAGATGAACTATCCCTATTATTTTTATTATTATTGTGTATTGAAAATTATCCATTTCCCAAACTCCTCTATCCTGCTAACGCATTTTGTCGGCTGATTATAATTATTTGAAACCAACTGTGTGGATAAAATTTGATTAGAACGAATGCTATTGGTTTTATCAGGCAGTGATTTAACTATCCCTCTTTTTAGGCATATAGAATGGGACTGGACCTAACATTCAAATACCTATTAAGCCGGGTGAATGTTAAGACGCAGTTAAGTAATTTGTAATCAATACACGTCGATAAATAAGCGGATGTTTGGAAGCAGCGTGACGTGTCACAGTTTTTGTTCACTATGAAATTGCGAAAGTTTGCGTTCTAAAGGTTCTTCCACACTATGCCGCTGTTTGCCAATTAGTATGGTCAATTCTATGTAGACGGGACGTGGCACGCGCCAATAAGCAAGCCGTGTGCAATTGAAAATCGCTGAACTGTCGATCTCCTTCAAAGGAATCCAATGAGAACGGAAAGTAGGGGCGTGCTAACCACTGACCTCTCTCAGCCTCAGATGAAATTCTGAATGCCAGTTAGCACGTGCTATCAAAAAATGCAGTGGAAGAGCGAATAAGGTATGAATTTGATGAATCTAAACCATCCCATTCTGTGATCATTGTGCGACTAAACTGAATGAATTTCGACTCATATGTAGACGCTTATACAATCGCTGGCTTTGCCAATTTGGCTTTGGTGGTCGCATATATTTCACAGTTGCGCTAGAGCTTACAACGTGTATAGTCGACAATGGAAGTAAACAAACATTTAATATTGTTAACAGCATATAATGGAAAAGAAAACGTCCAGTCCAGAATCTGAGTGCATTCTTTTGTAGCTTCGCGTTGAACTGTACACGCACGCGCCGTTCTGTAGATATTGGTAAACGCCGAGCCGGCGAACGCGCTCAACTGTGAAATGCATCATTGGTTTCTGTAGAAAACTGACCACTCTTAACTATGAAGTAACTCTAAAATTGGCGTTCATGTGTGTTGACCATGAAGGTAAAGGAGAATCTAATTGGAGCCGTTTGGAGTAGAGAGCTCCAGTGATGAGCATTATATGAAATCCAATTTTGCACAGCAATTGTGTAATTTCATCCTGAACAAAATCAGAAGCGGATTCCAGCTCTAGAAAATTGTACACATAGGTGTACCTAGTAGGAATCTACTCAGCGAAGAGCTGCGTTTCGGATAGTGGAAGAGTCACAGCATTTCACCACTATACCTGCTGGCAATTTAATTCCCTCTTGCCGTTCCCTTCACCCTGCTTCACGACCTCACACTGTGTCTCAACTCTCGCTCGGTGGATGTCCTATTGATAATAATATGGAGGAGAATTGTTGTTATTTACAATATAATATTTCATGGATGTCTAATTGAAAAAAGCCGAAATAATAGAGTCTAATGAAATATCTAAGAAATAACTTTATTAAAGTCGGATTTAAATAATAAATAATAGAAATAACTTTGATAAACTGAAAAAAAACTTAACTTGACCATGAAGTTAAATAATTAATATTGGCAATTATCATAGATCCGTCTTCCTTTATTTATATTTCACCGCAAAAAAGCATAAAATATTTTTTGTCGAATATTTACTTCAGTCTTTTGCACCACTTTGAGCAGCTATATCTGGCCCAGAAGTGGAGACAATTCGGTAACATCCAGGTTCCGGTTCAGGTATACATCCGTCGCTACGAATATTTTCAGGCGTGTTGGGCCTAACAAAGTCTTGAAACTCACAAGAAGGAGCTCTGCTTCGAGATGGTATTTCTTATAGAGGATTTACTGAATTTGATGGATTGAAGAAGTGAAGGCGAAGGAGATGAAGAAGTTTCTGCAAATGGTCTGGGAATATCTATCGTTTCTAGTGAGTTTGCATTTTCTGTGTCAATATTAATATTGGACGTGTCTACAATCACAACGGCACGTCGTGATCTTTGTCACCAAAAACAAATTTATTCACTAGTCAAATACCAGGTCTTTCAAATCCGTGAACTGCATTTTGAGCTACTACACTTTTCAGAAAAGCTGGTCATCTCAGTCTGGCTGCGTCGTATTGATTTATAATGCGTCCTGGGTGCGATTTTTGGAAGACATTTATTTTCAGTGGGCCTTAAACCGCTTCATCCATGGGATGCATTTTATGAGTTGAGTGTGGTGAGGCCAAGGATGAAATCACGACATTGTTCTTGTTGGCGTAATCTGAAGCTGGGTAATACTTATGGCTCTCGTGGTTATCCAATAATAGAAGTATTTTTTTTCAGGTGTAGATCGAACATGCTCCACAAAAAATGCATCCAATCAAAGAACACCTGTCCAACCATTTGGAGTACAGGTGCCTTGAGTGCCGAGAGGCGCATCATCAAGTTATCTGGGTTGCATCTTTTTTCTGGCAAAAGGAGGAATGAACCAGCGGCACTACAACAACCTATGACAGTAGTTAATCCACCACGTTCTGCACTGGCGATTATGTCCACTTGTTCCTTTCCTTTCGTTGATAGCACTTCAGGCGGCTTGTTTGTGGTTGTAAATATACCAATTCCATCCATATTGTATAATCTAGATGCATCAATATCATATTTACTGTCAAAGCTTCAAGGTTTCCATAAAAACGTCCAGCTTCATGTCTGTTGAGTCCTTTTGCCCTTGCAACCGATGTTGCCTCTGGAGTCCTTTATATTTATTCACCGTCTGAAACAAATGAAAGACACTTTTAGATAATAAGCCACCAATAAGAAATTGCGGAAAAAGTGAATACCATATCCACTTTGCCCTATTCATTTTGTCTGACTGGGTAAATTTTGAGGTTGACACATTTCATACAAAAACTAATAATTCTGACTTTCCATTGAATATACCATAAAAACCTACTTAGATATGCTACCGAATTGAGGCATTCCTAAAAATAAGGAACTAGTGATACAGGAGAATTGATAGATGTACTTACTGCGTAAAATCAATCTTTCATTGACCGAAACACAAATCTCCACTACGCGGCCCCTCGCCTCGAACGTAACAGTGGTGGCGTGTTGAATGAAAAACTAATAATTTAGGAATGGTGGGAGGTATTCTTTTTACCCGAAGTGTTGACTATGCCCGGTCTTCCCCTATATAAAGGAGAGCTACTTGCCATACTTGAAGCTTTCAGAAGCTATAAACACTCAGATAAAAACGGAATTCCACAGTTTTCTCAAAGGAATGAAACAACTATTTCCTACTATCAAAATAATTTTCAATATTAAAGGAAGACTCACAAAGTGGAGTTTCTGTTGGTAAAGGATTTTGTATGGGAAGAAACCAGCTTGCTACCTTAATAGATCATGTCATTAGTAAAATCCAGACTGAGTCTTCTACAGAGCTGGAAAGAGCATGTTCTTTCAAACAGGTTAAAAATAGGACATTCTCACACACCAGCATTTGTTTAATCAAGAACCAACAAAGCGTTGTTTGATGTATGATGTGCTTCGAACCATGAAACATATACTGTTGGATGGTGCAAGTTTGAGTGCTTGAGAAAAAGTTAAAGCTTCCGCCTAATATGAGCCGCGCATTGAGTGGAAGCTGTGAAAAAGTGGTCAAATTTCTGTCATACTTTGTCTCCACTCATATCACTAGAGGTTGATGCGGTGAGAAAAATAATAGGACAACTATATCAACACCTCCCAACGTTACATTAAGCTTTATTGTTGACTGAACGAAATGATACCAAATGAGAATTTATTAAAAATGCAATCACAATTTTTCATTGTAGAAAGTGATAAAGTTTTCACGAAAACCTGATATAAAGATCCAAGGACATTCATCAATGCTGGTTGTTCTGAATAATGTACGTGTTACATCCCAAGTGCAATTTAACTTTCGCCAACATAAAACATAGTAATTATCTAACGAATTCTTGGAATGGTTTAAGTTATCATGTGTTATTTTAGACAGACAGAATATATAATTAATGTGAATGTGATAGCAGAGAAGCTGTGACGATACTGATTTACTGAATAAACTTAAGTGGCCTTGCCAAAAGCATATAAATATTTAACTATTTCGGGATCTGAGGAAAAGTTTTATCTCTGATTAAAATAAGTCCTTAACGTTGATTAACCTAAAATAAATATTAGTTATACAGGGTTAACTAATGCCTTTCTATTTCCGACGAATTATGTATTGAACATTCAAACTCATCATAATGATAACATTTGATTATCTGAGATCAATTATTATTTTTTCGTATAGATGTCAAAGGCAATAGTATAATACTATTATAACGCATTACAAAGTATTTGGAAATCGAAGAACGAAGACCATTCACTATAAAGCAACAACTACATCCCTGGCTATATGCCACAAAGGACATTCACACTACAAAGTTAAACATAGTTGGTATATCTGCAAGATAGAACCAACCATTTTGGTTCGTGAGAAGACGGACAATAACACTTGTAGTCCGGTTTGGGTCGGTTTTGGTTTGTGGTTTATAGATATGGGGATGGCAGATTGCAGATATACCAGGCGTTATAATAGTATTAAACTATTATTTTCAACATCTGCCTATGTTTAGTTTTTTTGATAAAATAATTCACCATTATTTGAGTTACAGCTGTAAATTTGATAGATCATATCATTATTGCACAATAGAATAATGGGAAATTTGGTAAGGTATACTTTGTTTTTAAAAGATGGATTCAAAATGTGATGATATACTGGTTGGTCCATTTAGTGAAAATATGTTGGGGTCACGTTACCGCAAATGAGAGGTGAATGAGAGGATTAGTTTCAACTGTTTATTGCTGCCAAATTTCATATCTGCCTGTCAAAGTGTTGAGACATCCTTTATATAGATTTTTTGTACAACTTTGTGAAAGGTTTGCACTGCAACTAAAACAAAAAACTGAGCAGAATTTTTGGCTGTTTTTATGATTAGCTACAGGTGTTTTTCGAATTATTTTGGAATTAATGGCAAAAAAATAATCATATATGAATTCCTCAGTTTTCGTGGTTATAATGAAAGCCTAGTACTCAGGTTTGCTTTTACTTCTCTTCGATGTTGCCAGGAGATGAAATTCTCTACATTTACCGATGGCTCTGTCACGAAGACTGGCATAGGAGCGGGAATCGACTTACCTAGAAATAATATTTTGGACTTTGGATTATTGTCACAGGTGTTACAGGTTTGTTGGTAGGGCAGTCAGTATAATTTGCTGACTAAGAGGAAGTTTTTAGTCAGGAATGTGGGAGCGGAAGAAATGCACAATCGATTTGGGATTTCTTTTCACAAACAAATATATAGTAGTGAACATCTTAGTTACCACATCACTAGCAAAGGTGAGATTACTTAGAATGATATTCTTGATAGAGCAAACAAGGCGATAGAGCAGCATGCTACTTAGCTCAAGCCCTGTGACACAAAGTGGGTGAGGAGAAAACAAAGAAAATATTGAAGATAAATAAGCCTACCTATAGTGAATTCAATAATTGATAAATTAAATTTACGGGTGAAAGTATAGAATTCACCTACGGAGATGGAAAACGCCAGAGGATAGACACTGCAAAGAATATGGGAAAGAAACTGTTGTACACTGTCATGCATTCGCATAAATCAAAAGGTTTTATAGAGGAACTCAAGCATACTTAGAAGTCGATGAGATGAAAGCTTAGGTTAGATAATAACGTCAATTTCCTCTATATCCCTCTCTCTAGTGTTATCAGTTTGAAAATGGGCAAACTCAATGAACTAGACAAGAAAAGTATCCCCACCTCACTTGGATTCCAAAACACCTAGGATACAGGGAAATGATATGGCAGCAGAACTAGCAAACAGGGGGTATAACTCACCTTTTTGGGTCTGGAACCCTTTTGCGGTATCAGCTTCAATATAATACTGGAATCGATAGGCAAAGCTGAAGAATCTGATCATTGAAAAGATCATGTGAGGCTTAGACAATCAAAGATACTTCTGGCTGACTACAGCTAGTTAAGAACAAGTGAATGCCTGAGTCAGGGCAAAACTTCAATAAGAGTTTAAAAAAAGGAGTCCCAACACTGTCGCCTGAATAAGCAGCTGAAAAAGCTCGAAACATTGAAAGAATAATTTAGATTCTGTTCTATGGAAAAAGAAACCTCCATCCCCCTACTTGCAAAATTCAGAATTAACACAACACCTAGGAGACTACTGGATATTAAAGAGAAAAGTCTCTGAGCCTTTCCTCAGGAACTACGTTAAAAAGGGGGCTTCTTGGACTCAGTTTATATCAACCCAATATACATACATCCATACATACACACTTATTCCTCTCTATTTTTAATACTTGTTCAATATCATCAATATGTCGCTCGTATATAAAAGGACCGAAGTACACTTTGAAAGAAACATTTGGCTACTCCGGAACATTTATAAATAAAATTCCCTGGCAAGATATTGAGTGCAAAAAATCGACAGTTTTTTTTCAATTTATTTGATTATCCCACCACGAAGGAAAACAAAATGTAGATGGCAAGAAGTGTGACAGACATCAACAGTTCCACTATTGTTACTTCTTATATGGTTGTAATGACGTGTGGCTCAAAAACGCTGAAGTTCACGAATAGATAAAATTAACACACTCAGTGCACTGTTTATAATGAGTTAGTTAAATATTTTGTATTTACCTGATAGATATTAAATTCGCTTATACAAGAATCATGAAAATACACTGATAAAATTGATCGTTACAGAAGAAGCTTAAGACGATTTGGCTCAAAAGAAATTACATTTTTGCTTCCTCAGTGCTTAATCTAAAATATGTCAAGAATAAATTTGTTTATATGGTGTGAACTTTTTTTGATCTCAATATCATTAGACTTTAGAAGTTTTGCAATGTACCTACTACATGCATTTTTATGTAAGTAATGCAGCAATAAACATTTTTTCAAATTTCTTCTACTTTACATTTTACCTTGATACCACACAAACCATTAAAGAAACTAAGTTACACTAGAAATTTACTTGTTATGTTTACAAAAAAAAGCTTTTAATAGAAGTTTTTCTTTAAATATATGGATTTATCTGCATAAGTTAGTTGGAAATATACTGGATGCACCATTACTCCAGAATAAGTCACCCAGTATATTTCTAATTGACTTGTACAGATAACTTTTCGTGAAATCGAAATAACTTATATGTAACATTTACTACTAGGTATAGGGAGTGTATTATAGCATTGGTAAACAAGTATATATAGTATATAAGTATATATAGCAACCGATACACAATGCAATTGCATGGTTGCTATCTCTTTTTTACCAATTATTTAAATATAACTCCCTCTACCTAGTGGAAAATGTTACTTATGCAAGTTACGTTGCTTTTTGTACACACTATAAATACATTTAAAGCAAATACATATTTGCTTAAATTCTTCATTGTGCGATTAGCGTTAAATAAATATTTAGTTAAAAGTAAATAAATATTGATTTGATTTTTACTCTTAAGGGAGTATGATGAAATAAATAATTATTTGATATTTTCTCTTTAGAAAGTATGATCAAATAAATATTTATTTGATTTTGCTCTTTAGAAAGTATGATGAAATAAATATTTATTTGATATTTGCTCTCCAGAAAGTAGGATGAAATAAATATTTATTTGTATGCCATTTAAAGCAAATAAATCTGTCTTTGAATTTTAAACCGAGTGGATTTGGCCAAATAAATATTTTTTTCATTTTTCAGCAAGTTGAATAAGATTAAATAAATATTTATTTCCATATTTTCAGTAACTGATTGGGTGAAATATATTTATTTGTTTGATTTTGACTACTACTAGTTGATTATAATAGAATATTTATTTATCTTAAATAAATTAGGGAGATACATGGCAAACAACTTTTTAAAATTTATCAAATAAATATTAGTGTGGACCATAGGAAACAAATATTTATTTGAGTGAAAAGGAAATTTTTTTAATGCAAATAAATAATTTTATCAGTGTACAGTACCGAAAATTGAACATTAGATTTATTTCTTATTCTCTATAATTCAAGTGTCCAAAATGTTCCCCATTTCAAAGCAAACAAGCTTCATATTGATTTTGTGAGCCACTAAACATATTCATGAAAAGTGGTTGCTGGAAAACATTTTCAATTATTTCTCGTAGTTTTACAATAATCGCAGGCGGGTTTTAAGACTAATATATCTTGGTCCATCATGCCCTTAATGTATGCATCAGGTAGCATCAGATCAGGTGAATGAGAAGGATATTTTAAAGTTTTTTCCTCGAGAAATTATTCTATCACGACCATTTCCGTATAAGCGGAAATAATGCTCTAACAAAAACACTTTTTCTTCCGATGTGGGGACAATTTTTAAATTAACTTCAACTGCAGCGTCATATTTTATTAGCAACTCCACAGCACCTTCTACTTCGGTACTGCTCATTTTGGCGGATATCGTATATTCTATAAAAAAAATAATAATAAAATGATATTGTGTTTGAGCTTCGTTGCTGGATGCGACGATAATAAGTAGCACTACAACAAAGGAAACAAGACACAAGGAGCCCTATTATCAATGATAAATTTAAGCTAAAATGAAATGATATATAGTCGCATTTGGTACAATGTTGCCAACACACCTTGCTATTTAAATAAATTACCAAATCGATAAATACCGATTATATGCATGTGAAATACAAGAAATGATAAACTATATACTGATAAATTTCAATTACTTAGACCACGTTATTTAGTGTACTGACAACAAAGCCTTACTTCTTGTAAACTTGCATTCAATTGTATACTATACTACTATACAGTATACAGTCTTCAATGAGAGTGTTCCATGTAATTCTATTCACGGTTGTTACAAGAAATTTATATTGAAGAATTACTTTTTCTTAAATTTTTTTTATTTTTCAATTATAATTTGTATAAAAAAATCAGCAGTTTTATGTATTGAACGCCTCAATTATCTCAGAAAAGGCTTTGTACGATTTTTATTGATTTTGGTGTGAAAGGGACTTGTGATGCGACCGATATTATGGTATAGATAGAGTAACGATTGTTAATGTGATGACCCATATTTTTAATACCTATGAAGGAAAAAGCCGCCCAATGGCGTGGATAAATTTTTTTTATAAATTCGAATATTGTGAAATAATACTTTTCAAATGTAATTAAAATTAATATAGTCGATTAAAATTAACCTGCATAAGATTTGTGATACAATTCAAGGTCATCACATTAACATTAGTTATATCAAATGGATCACTCTATATATTCTATATTTTGCCTTTTTAAATTCATACAGAATACTGGATGTATTGTTTGCTATACCTAAATGTCTTTATAGTTGAAATAGTACTCTTCTTGGTGTGCGTCATCGATTGTTAATGTCTTTCTAACACATTACGTAGGAAGAAATGGAAAAAAGGCAGGTCTGTGATTAATCCTAATCAAAATATCACAATAATGAACCGTTTAAATGTATTACAAACGTTAACCCTAATCTTTGACTTACAAAAATTTGATTGGTTGATGTTTAGATTACGCTCAAGCTCAACCTATCGATCGAAAGTTTAAAATACTATGAAGGCGTTACTTTCGTAGCGGCAATAAGTCTTACGTCTTTTTTTACTGTCACACTGACAGTTCTTGACAGGTCTGTACTTTGTTGTTTACGGTCAATTATTATTTATGAGAAGTGAATATTAATCTTATTTTTTTATTTATATGAATAATACAAAAATATGCATGAATACACGGAAAAACATCAGTATTTTTAAAGTTCTCAAGTATTTTCAGTTAGAAAAAGAAGCTGTTAATGATTAATTGCATAGCCTTTTCTAATTTGGCTTGATACGATCCTGATGATTTTATTTATCAAATTTAAGGTTAGCTATATGTCAAAATAGCAAATAAAATAAACGACATGCCGAAAACCCGGATATACGTCACAATCGATGACGCACACCAAGAGGGGTATTATTTTAACTATACGCATTATTTGGGTATTGCCTCACCACAAGCCAATAGTGAGGTGGAGGACCATCCTGTTGCAGCCAAATATTGTAATTGTAATTGAAACTTACTTGGATTTGGAAATATTCGAGCCACCTCATGTATATTACTATTTTCCAATAAATCTAAATATGACGGACTATTCCACATTTTTCCAATAAAAAAGCACACATTATTTTGTAGCCTCTCATTTCAGCCCACACCTACATTCAGTTTTTGTGGATATTGTGTGTGGAATTCACGCATTCAACGAGGATTGTTACGTTACCAGTTTCTACAATGATGCCGAATTAAGTTTCTATTGATAAAAAAGTGGCCTGATCGCAAAACATAACATTACTATAAAAATTTGAATCGTTTTGATTCTAACATTTTTTCAACATTATATCTGCAAACTCTTCACGTCTATCGAAATCAGCATCTGACAACTCCTGAACTTATCTCATTTTGTATGGTTGGAATTCATTCTCACGTGAAAATGTCAATATGAAGTTTCCTGGATATTTGTTTAGTACTTAAGTGTTGATTGTCTTCTAACAGGACACAAACATCTTAAGATTTGTTTTTCTGCTTCCTGATTTAGATAAACCTTTCACTGAACCAGTTTTTTTGAATTTTCCTTACAATTCACTGACAGAAGATATTTGATTGGGATTTTCGTTAGGTTATAAATCTTTGGAAATATTACACATTTTTTGTTGACTTCTGCGCATATCACCTCATCCAAACATCGGTAAAAATTCAATACTTTTTTTCCCAAATATACGCCCCATTGTGATTTTCAATAAATACCAAGGATACTAGTTTTTTCGAATGTCGAAGATTTTATTGCAGCAGACATAGCCATCTAAATGTATTACCACAAATTTTGCAAAGATAATGTAAATGTGAACATTGATAATATAAAGGAATCTTAGTAATCTAAATAAGGTTACGTATTAGCTAGTAATATAAATTTGTTAGGGGTATCGGTAGTCAAGAAACCATTACATCACTTCTTGCTCAATCAGTTCTGAAATAGTATGTGAATGTCTAGGAAACTCAGAATAAGAATAACAAGAATAAGAGTAAAACTGCACCCAAAGTTTCAAGAGGTGTTCAGACGAGGCGCTGTCTCCTAAATAGACACCTTACAAACCTCAAAAATAATGTTAGTGCTAAAGAATGGAATGAGAAACATCCATCCACATACTTGCGAGTAGCATAACAATTCAGAATCCTAGGGCACAACACCTTGAAGACTACTGGAGTGAAAAGGGATACCTACCTAAAATTCCTTTGAAAAATTGGTCTACAGGAACTACTAGTTCCTGAGACCTTCCTCAGGAGCTTAGTAGGAAAAAAGGCACAATAGCTACAGTTACAAAACAAGAACACAGCACAACAAAAAATTTTACAAGCGCGTACAATACGATCTGTGTCCCGCAATCTATTGCTGAGCCAAATACCACTGAATGACGTCAACCGATTTGTTGCGTTTCGGAATACGTTTGAAATGATTTTAAATAGCACGGGTCTTCAAACTATGTTTCCACAGTAATTATTGATTTTTTAACAAGAAATGACGTCAGTTGATTTGGCGCCTTTCGGATACTGTTTGAAATGATTTTAAATATCGTGGAACTGTGTTTACCAAGTTATTATTGATTTTGAAAAAGAAAATGTTCTTGGATTTGGATTGTATCTAGCTGTGTGATATTTCTCCACTATCCACCACTCATTGGAATAATTGGTTGGAAAATAATAATCAATGACTATATCAATTAACTAATGTTATACATAATTACATAGGCTTAACACTTGCTTTTGCCTATTACCTATGTGCTTTCCTACAGCCTTGTGGATGGGGTATAAGTGGTAGACTTTTCGTTTGTATTGATTCTGCGCAGCTGAAAATGCAATTATTCATATCCCCAAAATGAAATCTTAGTTTTAACATTGGTTTTATTGAAAACTATTATCGCATTACCATAACTATCTTGGTGAGTGAGCAAACACCTCATTTGATTATACAATTGGAGCATGTTATCTGTCGTAAATATTTAGAAACAAAACCGTATGACTATACATAAATTGTTTGTCGGTATTATGGCTTCAGCAGTAACAATTTTGTGTCAAAACTTGTATTTGTAGACATTTATTTTGTATTTGCTTTCACTTTATATATTTCCAGGACAATAAAATGTGATAACTACTAATATCTTAAACTCATAATATTTCTAATTATATATTCAGACGATAAAATTGTAAATGCAGCATGTTAGTGAATTTTTATCAAACCTGCTTCGCTTGCTATAAGCATGCTTGACTTATAATCGTGGATTTATTCAATAAAAAAATCTAATTTGATACATAAATAATTATTAATTGATAAATTCAATTAACTTTCTTAACAATATTAGGATAAATGTACAATTTATCTGTGAAAAGCAACGTAATTGTTTTGAATTGAGTCATGTTTTGTTATTATATCGAATTGCACTCTGGCACTCTTCCTGATTGTCTCATACATGAGGTATGGGGTTAACTTTTATTTGAAAGAGCCCTTCTCCGTCGAGCTCTTTCACCAAAATACGAAAATAAACTCTGATATGTACACTGCGGAACGACCTTTGATCTCGTCTGCTGAATGTAAATCGATTTGTTGTTATTAGCCCCTCAGGTTCATATTTGTTTAAAAGTATTTTCTTCAGTTCATCTAAACTCTTGTCTCTTGGTTTCATAGGGAGACATGTTTTATGCAGAATACTATAATTCTTACTTCCTAAATATGACAAGAATAACTTTTGTTTAACGCTCTCGGTTTCTTCAATTGCGTTTAAATCGCAATACAGTTCAAAACGTTCAATCCATGACGAAAAGGAATCCGATAATTCATCAAATGGTTCAAGTGTCCCACGTGCTAGGTTTTGAACGACTACAATTTGCTGGTTTTCGTTTGTAGCACCTTCCTCAGACATTTTCGTTGAAGCTTTGAACGTGGATTCTTCACTCTCGTCGCCAATGTTATGTACAGCTTTAGGGTAACTTTAATAAATAGATTCACTTGACTTTTTAATACTTTTTATTACTATCCAACATATATTGAGACCCGCCAACTTGAGACAACTCGTTGACAGTATCGTTCAAGGAAAATCACTAAAGTGGAATAAAGGTCGTTCCGCAGTGTACATATCAAACTCATGCAGTTATTAGACAACATGCTTTCATGGAAAAGTATCGGTAATTTCGATGCACTTGTGTAATAAATCCGAATACAGCTTGCTTACATTTTGGTATGTTATGGTTTTGTGATAAGAAAATTTCACAATCTCCGTTGATTGCGTGAATACCACAACCAGTTATCCCGAAAAAGTTGATGTATAAGTTGGAATAATAGGCGACAAAATAATTGCACTCTTTCTCAATGGAGGTCTATCAAAATTTAAAACAATGTTATGCCTGAGTTGGCTCGATTATATCTCAACTTTTCCATTTTTAAAAGTAAACTCAGATACTCTTCAGTGCTCAATTCCAAACGAGCCATTTCTACCAATGTACCACGATGCGATTGACTGACAATTTATACTATTCAATTATGACAGGTAAATACACAGCCTGCCAAACTGAAAGTATAAGTAACACGGCATACGCCCACGCAATCATGAGGATGGAATAATTAATATTTTCAAAAACGGTATAGGAAAGTGAACATAAACTGTCCTTATCTTCAGCCTGAATATTAAGTGATAGAATAGAAATATGGTTGTTTCATTGGAAAAAAAATGGAGATATTTGTTATTTTGAAACTTGAGCTTTTTATAATTTTTTTTAACAAAAAAAAGTTTGTCGACATGTCACCAATTACCTTGATCGTGACATTTATATTTAATGTGGAACTCGAAAAAATAATAATCTACAGGATGCTACATTTGAAATAACAAACTTGTTGCACAATATATGCCAAAATATTTTCCATAAAGTCGACATCTATGCCATTTTTTATAGAAATCGTGTGAGCATTCTCCAATATATACTTAGATAGATAGTGTGATCTTGTCGTGAAACAGCCTGTATACTCAGTATATAACTGCTACTGAACTTTGATTTTTCTCACTAAATGGGACAAAAAGTATTTTCACTTAATTATTCAGAAACTGTCATCCAAGTTATCTCCCCTCATCAACAAACATGTTCGTGAATAGGTATTACAAATACCATGCGAATTTGGTTCCACCCTGGAATATATTCATTTGGCGTACAAAGAACTAATTATATTTGGTTCGTAGCACTTTCTTGTGTTGAAGCTTTGTTGAAGATATTACAGAAAATTTTTATTGGTTAAACTAAAAGAGGAGTCGTTCCCAAAATGAACACACTTTTCAGGTATTTTTTCCGATATCAATCGATTTGAAAATATTATCTAGATAAAGCAGGTAGTACTGAATATTGGTTCGTTAATGTGGTAGTTGATCTAGCTCAAACTATTTGAAAATAAGTCAGTGCACTTTTATTCGATAAAACAATCAGGAAAAAAAAGTCTGAAGTTTGGAGAGGAATGTTTGATGCAGTGAAATTTGTTTTCTATTGATTTATCTTTTAATTGCGTCAATGTTTGTGGAATGTAGAATTTACAAGAATTGGAAAAGATATATAAAAACTATTTTTAGTCCTAAAAATAATTCCTGGTACCTTGTCTACGTTTTACAGATCAAGTTCTGTTTATATATTGCCAAATAAATTATCAAAGTTCTCAGAATCACTGACATTATCTAGTGTTATTTTTTAATTTTCAATACATGAACTGCAGATATTTATTTAAAATATTTGAATAAGTTCAGTAGTGCTAGGAAACAGTACATGACGAAAAATTATTTACAAAATTAGCTGAAGTACTTCAAAAAATATTGTCAATGTCAATTTTTAAAAACGACATACCTAATTTAGGATAAAATAAATTATGGCAATACTAAAATATGTGCGAAGGAGTTAAATGTTACTATTTGGAACTGACCAGTGAAGTCGTATTTTAAGATCTCTCAACCATGCAAAAACATAATTTGGTGCAGTTGGTGCAGTTGGTGCAATGATAACTTTCCATCGGAACGTCGGAAACGACATTATATTGAAACATTAGAAAACAAAAATACAATATAAATTACTCGAATCGGATTCACAAAATACATTTGCATCGTATGGATTGAATTATGATAGATTTTAATTTACAATAATTATATAGGTTCATACTAACAGTGGCAAATGTGTTATTTGTTGTCAGTGTTGGATATAATGAACAATTGTTTAAGAATACTGATTCAAAGCATTTCACATAGATTTCGCCATTCGTATTTCAATTTCACACCACACGAAACCAAACATTTGAAACAATTATACACCTCGAACAACAATACACCGAAATTAGGCATTAGGCAAGACAAATATGGGAATATCCAAGAAAATTTAATGAATGATTGAAGATTAGCTATTACCTCCCGAATACGATCACTTATAATAGAGACAATTCAATGAACACGCCAGTATACTAAACCTGAAAAGTATAAACAACTGACTTGAAACTTCACTGATATTAGTTTTACAACTTTCTCACAGTAAACGTGTTTCCTTTCAATCCAAAGGGCTGCTTGAACTTGCAAGAGGCTTAGTCACCCGGCAGGTTTGAATCGTTCTTTCACATTCTCGTGGACCAATACATTTTTCGTATCTCCTTTGTATCCACAGGGTTTCTCCAACTTGGAAGTGGCTTAGCCGAAACTCATTCGATTAACTAGTAGATTCAAATGCTCCTTTACCGTTTCAGGGACAAATATATTGGCAATAGTAGCTTCCCGTATCTCCTTCGAATCCCCAGGGTATGTATCTCGAACTTGGGAGAGGCCTAGCCACAACTTGTTCGGTTATTCAGTAGATTTAAACTGTGATTGAGAACCTGACCGGCCCTAACTGTGACGTCCATTGATATACCAAGTATATGTTAAAAATATCTTATTTTCTTTTCCTTCCGCTCATGACTGTGGAATTACTAATAAAATAGACCATGGAGTATTAATAGACTAAAGGTTTAAATCTCCGTTTTCCTTCGATTTTAACTTATTACTTGGTGGACCGATATTTGGCTCGTCCGTCCGTGTTACAGTTAGTTACAGAATTTTAACATGACCACTGCAATTTTCCGTAACCTTGTAACACATCTATCGACATGTTTCAATTTTCAAATTTTTATCGCAAATCCTTCTTTAATTCCCGTTCGTCGTCCCATGAGCTACTTCCAATCCCCCCAACCCTATCGATAAGACAATTGACATCTGCCAACGGTCGCCTCCATTTTGGCAACGGCAATTTCGCTCTTTTCGCTATCGACTGTCTTCGAACGTTGAGTAAAAAAACGCTCCGACGCAAGACCTACCTTATTTTTGATTCTTATTTTTATCTTTAATACCTGGATTGTTGTAGTAATTCCAAAATTATATTTTATAATTAACTATTTCCATTCAGACTAATCGTTGTAATGATTGTTACTATCACATATATTCTATTCTCTACATAGTTAGATGTAATACTATTTTCCACGTGGAATAATGGTTATTTATGTACCAAGGGTATAAATGGATGTTTATGCCCTGAGGGCGACGTCCGAGGGTATACACATCTGTTTATGCCTGCGGTACATACAATTCTTCATGTCATTATTTTAGAAAATTATAAAAAATGCCAAGACACGTCAACTTTTGAATTGAGTGGTGCGTTATGTAAACAGAAATTTAAATGTACAGGGTGATTCACGCAAGTATGCCATAGTAGGTGTTTTTTTAATGAAACACCCTGTATATTTTTGAAATCCTCTTAATAAATCGATTCCAACAAACTGAATAATGTATGGTCAATTATGAATTATACAGGGTGAAATTTTTATTTTTACAGTTATTACAAATACATAAAATACCTGATGTATTTGATTTTAATACATTAAAATAAATGCTTAAAATGTTCTCCACCTAGTTGTTGGCAATAGCACAGTCTCCTATAGAACTCCTCCTTAACTTTGTTCAAAGTTTGAGGTGAAATATTCCGTATTTCTGTAGTTATCCTGTCTTTGAGGTCTACAATGCTAGTTGGTTGTATTGCATATACTTTGTTCTTGAGATAACCCCACAGAAAAAATCTAATGGCGTAAGATCTGGCGATCTAGCTGGCCACTCAATAGTACCTCTTCGTCCAATCCATTTATTGGGGAAGATTTCATCTAAATAAGTTCTTACCATTAAAGCATAATGGGGTGTTGCCTCGTCTTGCTGGAACCAAACATTTTCATTCGGTAAGCTAGGATCTATTGCGTTGGGATATAAGTTTGCCATCGCAGGAATAACTTCATTTCTAAGCATATTTAAATATTTTTCAGCTGTCAAATTTCCATCTATAAATATAGGACCAATAATATGGTCGCCTATGATACCTTTTGAGGGTTCTGAGTATGTGTCTCACGCATCCAATTAGGATTCTCTGCTGACCAATATCTACAGTTCTGTCGGTTTACCTCTCCATTCGATGTGAATGTTGATTCGTCAGAAAAAAGAATGGTACCAAGAGCTATCTCATTTCTGTTCAGCTTATTCATCAATCTATCGCAGAAATCCATTCTACGATCTGGATCGTCTTCTGCTAACTCCTGCAGAAAAGTTAATTTGTAGGGATGAAGTTTTTCTTTATGAAGACATCTTAGAACAGTTATATGACTAACATTATTTTCACGGGCAATTTGACGTGTACTTGAAGTTGGATTCTCTTCGACACTTAACAAAATATCCACTTTCACATCATCTTCAACGAAGTGTGGTTTTCTTTTCAATGGTTTGACAGGTCCAAGTTCTCTGAATTGTGCATGAATTTTAGACACAGTACTTTGTGAAATATTAGGCAATTCGGGATACCTGTGATTAAATAAGTTTGCCACTTCAACTTAACTTCTGCAGTTATCCCCGTAACCGATCATCATTAAAATCTCAATTCGGTGAGTCTCAGTTAAATATTTCATTGTTATGTCGACAAGAAAAAAGTGTTTGACAAAGATTTCACTTTTTCAGTATAAACTGTCAACACATCAACAACTGACATAATAGAAAACAATCCGTACATTATTTACCGATTTAAAACAATCCACATTATTTACCGATTTTGTCTAATTATTGGCGTTTTTAGGCAATTTTTAGGTATTTATGATAAAATTCATGGGCGTGGCAGGTTTTGTTTCATATACAAATACGTCTAATAATTAGTTAGTTTAGATTTTTGATAAATCCATATTTAGCTAATTTAAAAAAGTACCAATATTTCAAGTGTAATAAATTATTAATTTTAAAATTTCAACTGTATAATTCATAATTGACCATACATTTTTTAGTTTGTTGGAATCGGTTCATTAAGAGGATTTCAAAAATATGCAAATATACAGGGTGTTTCATTAAAAAAAACACCGACCATGGCATACTTGCGTGAATCACCCTATACATTTAAATTTATGTTTACATAACGCACAACTCAATTCAAAAGTTGATGGTCCCGGCAAATTTTATAATTTTCTAAAATAATGACACGAAGAATTTTATTCCACAAGTGGTTTCCACACTGGATATATTTCTTGAAAACTGTATATATTTCTTGAAAACCGGTACAAAATTTTCAAACTAAACATTATTGAGTTATAAATCACTGTTTCATATTCGTGCAAACATTTGTAAGGGTTGTCTGTTGCAGAATATCTCTTTTCCAACTATAGATATCATTAAGCATTACATTTTCAGGAAATTATTTATTCATTGATATAATACAAACGATTTGCTATAATTAACTTTTTTGATTATAAGCATATTCTCTTCTCTAGATTGTTAACTTTATTCATCCATTTTTTCATTGTCTTAATATGGGACATATATGTTGGAAAGCTTTCAGTAAATCAAATATTTCAATGATTTCAAACGAATGCCTTCCTTTTTAACCTTGAAAGCTGAAACAAAATTATGTGCCGCACTACATTCAAGTTTTCCAAATATCGCTAATATGCCTGAACTTTTGGGTGAACTAAGATAGCTCAAAAACATCACTAGAATACCACCCTCAAAAATACAACTAGGATATCGCTGTGATACTATAAGACACCTTCGAAGATACTTTCAACATACCTGAAGAATACCTCGAATACATCACTGGGATACCTCCAGGCTCACTTTTCTGCCCACAATAATTTAACCTGAGTACCTAAAAAAGCAGGCTCAATTTTTTTGTCTTTCCGTATTGGCAGCATAAACTTGATGTCTTGAATTTTTCTCAATTAAATTCCAAATTAAGATCTGAAGTGGATCTTGTCCGGACAAACGTGAGCTTTTCACTTATTTCAATCAATATTATCTGAATTGAATTTTACAAGGTGTTTCTACCTTTTCAACTTAGTATCCATCTCATCTAAATTCATCTTTGTTC
>CAJUYH010004682.1:0-26146 GCA_910591685.1 Galerucella tenella | reverse complement strand
TTTTTTATGTGGTGATTCAAATAATAATTTTTTTTAAATTCACTACAATATATATATATATATATATTCGTTTTGGATTCTTCATTCATTTCTCGTATTGAATCTATAGGAATCTTGAAGGGATGGAGATCATTTTTTTAATTCACCAATGATAGTAGGCGGAAAAATATATTATTCAACCTATTTTCAGGTAATATTTTATGTACAATCCAAATTGATATGATTTTGCCGCTTCAGTCTCAATGCGATTTTCTATTTTCATCTACTGATCCTATTTTACGAAGTTCCCCAGCTTGCACTTATGCGTACGAGTAATGAAACTGCTATCTCTCTCATGAAACTTATTCAAAAAACCGCTACCGATTACCATAACTCAAGTATACCAAGAGTTAACTGTTTATAGGCGTTGCGTATAATTATTAACAGGTGTTTACATTAATTGATTCGTTTATTACATACATAAAGTTTATCACAAGTGAATTGTTATGGATAATCATATACTTGAATACTTAATCTGAGAAAAACAAAAATATTGCTTCGCAAACTTATTGAATTTAATTTGTAACTAATTTATGTTTTCTATTATACGAACCATTTTTGTTTGTTTGGAGATTTAAATGAAAAACCGTTTTTATCCCACCCTCACGTGTAGTTAAATTGACAAACTAATTAGCATAGAGGGGGCTAGGCTATTCTACAAAAACAAAAAAATTAGTATATTTTGCAACGATAATTTTTTAATGATGGTTATTAATATACAAGCATCAACCGGTAGGTCTACGAAACTAGCCGAGGGCGAGTTTCGTGTATATAATACGATAATACGATGGTATTAATAACCAGTTTATGAGAGTTGCATACACTATTTTTCCGAACGAACAGAAAATTTTATTCAAATTCACCAACATTGCTTTTTTAAATTTTTTATTCCATCTGACAAATAGTATATTATACACCAAGGAGGTGAAGACTATTATTATTGACCGATCACCAGAATTATTTCGCGAGGGGATTCGCCCCGAGTGGAATAAGGTGCGAGGCTTATAAATGTCTTCACCACCATGGTGTATGTACAATTTTTTCCACTATTAGCCAAATTTAACCCAAAGATTGGAAATATTCCACAAACGCAACACGAGAAGCATTTTGCTTTTGTCGGAGAAGTTTCGGGACCTTGACGTTTCTCCGTCTTTATCGCGAATCTGTGGAGCCTACCCTTTTGTAGACTTCCAGTTATCCTTCAGTGGAGACGAGACAGATCCAGCTAGAGCCCTTAGGAAGCAAACACTCGGGGAAGAACTGGTAGAACCTTTTCACCGTCCTAACCCTTTTGAGGTTTTCAGCAAGAATAGTTGTGTTAAGAACTTCTCTAAATAAATGATAATTATTTATGTCGTGTACCGAATAGGCAAGTTTTATATTTTTATGAGTTAACCTGACTTGATGAACTTTTTCAATAAATTGAGCATAAGTGAAAGTGAAAACAATACAAAGTGAAATAAATTATTAATTAACATTGAGCTGGAAAAATTGGCAACCGCTGAACAAGTCGAGCCACCATCCGTTACGTGGAATCTATTTAATTCTAAATTAGAAAATATTTAGCCCTATGACGGTGATATTAATACACTAAATATTAATATTCCTAGATGTGGAAGCTTAATAGCAAACCTACAGTAACTATGTAACATATCTGAATGCATTCAGGAAAAGCTAATTGGAAAAGCGGTGTTTAATAGCTGGAAATCGGCTAGAATTAACTAATCGGAATGCGTTAGTAGAATGTTTTCGAAATAAACATAACTTGTTTGATAAATAAATACAAAAACTGGCAAGAAAAAGGCCGTATAGAAACGAAAATTTACTAGATTTTGTAAATAGGCTTCAAATTTTGAGAAAGCAGTATCATACATACATTTAGTGATAATACAAGCTTCAATCGAAACGAGAAAATTTGTCAAATGCACGACTGTGACAAAATTGTTTTAAATACATTTATAGCTGGATGTACAGGAGTGCTAAGAAACAACCTACATTTGTAACATCCGAATTCACTAGTGCATGCTTAATATGTAGGCAAATTTGAAGAATTATACATTCATCTCCAAAATTTGATTCTCCGAATAATAATTATAGTAATAATCAATCGAATTCACAGTTCAATACTCCTAATACAAGTCAATATCGACAAAACTCTAAGAAATAAGAATGGCCTCCTCAGCCAATAGATATTAAACAACGTCCATGTGCGCAAGTCTATGGACCCCCGCGAAGTGTTTTCAAACCAAAACCATGAATACCTCAAAGTCAATTGCCAAAACCACAATCTATGTCTACAACTTCCAGAATCGCTTCAATGTAAAGTAAACGAATTTCGAATCAAAGTAATAGAAATAATAATTATTTTTCAAATAATAATAATGTGACATCCGAAAAATTATAGTAGGTATATATATATTATAGTGATTGTCACGAAAATGATGGTTCTCAAGAATATGATAATAACCAATATGTAGATCCGGGTGGTGATCACCAATTAACAGTTTATCTGTTTATCAATTATACAAAACCAAATTTTCAGAACAAAACATCGATGGACAACCCATGTACCTTAGTTGAACCAATACAACTCCAACGTCATTCAACTAGTACATTCCAAAGAGTCATGGGCGAGGTTTTAAAAGACCTATAAAGTAAAAAATATGCCTTTGTATACATGGATAAATGATAAAGTTGAGCAGAATCACTGAAGAATTCATGGATTGCTTCAATAATTTGTAAAAGTCTACTAATAGCAGAGCATATATTTGCTTATACCGATCTTGGAAAACCTATTTGAAATTATGTACGCGATAGGAGCAATAATGAGTCAATGAGTCACCCTATTCACGCCTCTCGAATTTTGAATTCCTCCGAAATTAATTATTCGACAAAAAAAAGAAGCTACCTGTAGTCGTTTAAGGATTTGTTTTCGTTACTCATTTGGCCGCATTTTCAATATTTTGACTGACCATAAGCCAAATTCACGATTTATGTGTAGGCGGCTAAAATTAAAAAAATTCGAATACAATATTGAATATCAAAAGGCAAACTTAACCAAGCAGCAGAAACTTTGTCAAAAGAACACGAGTTAATAGTATAGTCGACAGAAATGTTTTGCTGGAGACCGGTGTTACCCTTAACGTTCGAGATGCTTATACCATTTTTTGCGCGATCGTATTCAAATAAATTTCGAATGAAATAATTCAAATTTCTTAGAAATGAACGAAATGTCAAAAGTGACATTCATATTTCTCGATCAGTTTAAACTATAATTCGCATTTTTATTTATTACTTTTATATTGCTCAGTTCGGTTCTGTTCATTGAAAAAATATTATTTTTTTTGTTCCTTCTGTGTAAAGAATGGAGTAATATATTATTTAGGACCACTTAATGTATGTAGGGCTAAGGTAAGTAAATTACTCACCGACGGCTAAACGGTAAGTAAATCACTTACCGACGTGTTAGACTTAGAAACCAGTAAACACAATCTACCGTCCTGACAAAGATGCTGTAAATAAACAAAAAAGATCGATCGCGCAAAAACGTAGGTACATAAACCGCTTCATTGGATGTCAATTGAGATGATATCGATTCAATAATTCAACAACAAATTAAAAACCTACCGAAATTGTCAAATCAGTCACCTAATGACGTTGGCAGCACATTGAAAGAAATAGTTATTTACGTAACAAGTCCCGAAAGTGATATTTTACGGAATGAGTAGGCAGTTTCCAAGGCGAGTCCTGGAAGCCTCCTACCATAAATATTACTTATGTTCATTAATAGTACAATTATAACAGTTAGCAGCTCCACTGGTTTCATGTGGAATAATTATTTCACTTTCGTTGTCAATTTCCATTTCTGGATAGGAAAATTGAAAATACAGTTGCAAGGACTATCAACAAATTTATTTTGACAAGCGATGTCAAAATAGAAATTCCGTAAATGTCATTGCTAAGGCCGCCTACATAGATATTGAAAATTATTCCGAAAGTGAAAAAATCGTCCCGAAAGTAAAAAAAAAACATTCCGAAAATAGCTACTTTCGGTACGATTTGTGTAAAGTTTCATTTTCGATTAAATAAATCATACCGAAAGTTTTATTTTCGGGACGGCTGCAGAAAAATAAATATAATCTAATATGTCAAAACTCAACCCCCGTTATTAGACATCAGTATTTCAATCACCTATTTAGAGACATTACATACCTCCATAGAGAGCCCAATCCTTTCTATACCCATTGCTGATAGATCATTGAACCAATATAAAAAAACCAAATAAGTTTAACTTGCGGTAATATTATGGAAACATTGTGTAGAAAAAAAAATGTATTTGAAAACATCAGACTGAATGTCACCTTGCCACTTAGATGGAGGTATCTTTAAATTTTCCAATACTAGCACTCAGACGTATTCACTGTACAGAAATTTTAAGCGATATTCCCACTACCGAAAAACAACAAGAAAAAAATACAGTACTATCACGTATACAAGAAAAGACATCGCATTATTTATTACGACCTTCAACTGAAGTCTATTATTGGCCAAAAATGTCGAGAATGTCGACATCGAGAAATTTGTTGACAGTTGCGAAGTATTTTCAAGAAATAAATATGACTGGAGCCCATCCATAGTCAAATTTATTTTAACACCGACGTTTTCCAAGCCCTTTGATCAAATACACATGTGTTTATGTGTTTAGAATATTCAATACCCATTTCTTACTGATATTGAGCGTCATTTCAGAAGTAGAAAGTTTATTTCATTCATTTACAGACTTTTTAATTCAATTTTGCTTTTGGAATCTCTTTGGACACATGTGTGAAATTTTTGTTTGATTGAAATTTAGTAATGGGTTCTTATTAGATCCTTAATCTCTTTCTGCTCCTAAGAATTTTTGAAAGATGGGTTCTCATTAGACCTTGATATTAAATTTATTTTACTATTTTATTCAAGAAATTCACATATTAGTTTTAAGACATTACCAAATTAAATGAAAGTTACTTCTGTGCTCACTTTGTATAACTTGATTTCTGTGTTCACTTTGACTGCCACTGGTCATAATTAAATCTAGATTTGTTTTTTGTCAACTTCAAATGGATGTATTGTCACTTCAATTTCCGCTCCTCAAACACATGTAGTTTTTGGAGGTTATAAAATAAAAATGAACAAAAGCTAACGACAGTATACCCCAAATTAGGGGAGTATTTTAAATTTAATGTAATTTTTAAGAAAAGTTTTATGATTGTTTAATTAATGTGTTGTCGATTTTATTTAAATTGGTTTCTTGTATTTTAAACTTGACGAGTAAGTAATTCTTCATTAATTTCTGATTTTATATAATTACATCTTCTATTACCTACTTGCAGGTATTGCACTGATGATTGCTTAACAGCCGAAAGCGCTTTGCAATTTTTAAAATTAAACTTCACACAGAATACAATGTTTTCTTGACTTTCTAGTCATGTGTACAAAGCTATAAAGATATTCATGAGAGTTTATTTAGCATTTTAATACGACAATATTACAGGAAAATGTAATAATGGCCCGGAGTTTGAAAATAAATATTTAGAGAATTTTTGTGAATGACTCCGAATTGAACTTCATTTCACATCTTGAAATAGTAACTCGAACTCGCCGGTAGAACATTTTCATTCTAGATTAATAGAACATTCTAGATGTCTACGAGAAGAAAACAAAGAATTAACTCCTATCCAAATAGTGAAGCCTTATATGTAATGAGCCATAACAATTCTATACATTCGGCTAAAAAATATACCCCTTTTGAAATAATCAAAGGTCATATAGATAATCCGGATCCCTCTGATCTCGATGTTCACTTAGTCCTATCTTATTATTTTTAAAACCACAAGGAAGCTAGTAAAAATCTATACAAAGCACAAGTAAGAGTCAGTGCATGTGCAGACTAAATTACGCGATAAAAAACTACTGAAATTCAAAGAGGTAGATGTGGTAAATTATAAAGTTGTTTTATTGAAAACAAATTAAGGCATCTATCATAAAAGTATTATTTAGGTAACGTACAATTAATTTAATAACGTTTTACAGGACCCACAGGAGGATGATGTCACTAACACTCCTGATAATTAGAATAAATAGTATTGAGGAAGAAATTAGTCCTCAAAAAATTTAATACTTCCAGTAGAAATAGTTGAAGCTAGAATTATATACACAAAATATACATTTATTCACTACTTACATGTTTAGGAAGTAGAACAGATAGATACATTGGAATGTGATAGAAAGAGCCGAAGTTTCAATTAATTCCTGAGAAAATAAATTTGAAAATTTGCCTTCAAAATGAGGCTTAATCAATGGGTTAGGCAAAGTAAATAAATGGCTATTTGAAAATTTAGACTCGGATGACGGTGACCGTTATGATAAGACAATTTTCACAAGAGAACGGAAAACATGTATGATACGAATTACATAATCATTTCTGCTTATCTTTAACTATTCTTGCTATATTATATATTTTATTATCTTTCATTCTTAGAACCTGTAACTGTTGCTAAAGAAGATGCCAACTCGGCATTTTCCATAGAACCTTCCTTTTGTACATTTTTTATTCAGTCTTAGTCTACAGCTTGATATTGTATGTTTGACAATAAATGAAAATGAAGTTTTTAAAAACAAAGTTTCTGAAGAAACTTATATTATTGGCGCAGTGAGTAGCATTGTCACGAAAGGCATCCAACGCGGAAAACTTTCAACTATCTCAATAGTGAAGTGACAAACGAATCGGTCGGTGTTTTCTAAGAACTGTTCATTTTGGATTATCTTCAATCAGGGAAAGTTACCAGACTCCTTCGAAGAAGAAAAGCTGTCCAAGGGCAAATGAAGACCGTACTGTAAGTCAAACTATTTCAAGTATTTGTATATGTCAGACTCCTCTAGTGCCTCCCCTTCCTTTAGTGATAGCGAGAACGATTTAGAGTTGAATTTAAGTACCAAAATACATAAAAGCAATTCAGAAATAGATTCAATCACAAGAAACTTGAATTCAATTTCTTTAACAGATAACTTAATAATGGCAGATTTACCTAATTTTACCAAAGTTCATGCTGAAACTGTTGATGTGGTCTTTTTATAGTATTTCAGAGGAAAGATTATAACAGCAACTTTTGACGTAACAAGATATATTTACTAAATGTCAACTACATATTATTAAGAACAATAACATCAATAAAACAAAAGGGATGGTCAAATATAGAAAATGTTCTTCGTACAGGGTACTTCAACACCTTCCCCCATTGAACTGTTTGGCCATACCAATAGCCTCTCGCAACGTTTCCAATCGTGGTTTAAACAGCGGCTTTGTCATGAGATCAGCTAGTTGGAATTCAGATGCAACCTTTTTAACGACTACTGAATTTTCTTGAACTAATTCTCTTACAAAGAAGTGCCTGAGATGTATATGTTTCGTTCTACGATGAAACTCTGGATTTTGTGACAAACGAATAGCAGCTTCATTGTCTACACTCAAAATTGGAACTGACTTGAGGGGATCAATTTCTTTGTAAAGCCTATTTATCCAAACTATCCCTTTGGCAGCTTCACTTGCAGCTATTATCTCCGCTTCTGTCGTAGAAAGTGCTACTGATGTTTGTCGTTGGCTCATCCAGGAGATTGCAGCACCTGCATACATGCAAACAACTCCAGATGTGGAACGACCTGTTGTTTCATCTCCGCCATAATCTGAATCACTAAACGTCTCCAACTTTCCTTGTAGTCCAAACTTATAAAGCAATCCAATGTCTGTTGTGCCTTTTAAATATCGGAAAATTCTTTTGACCTTTGAAATGTCTTGAATGGATGGATTTTCTAAGTTTCTTGACACAACACTAACAGCATATGCTATATCAGGTCTGGTACAAGTCATCAAGTACATCAGTGCACCAACAGCTTCCCTATAGGGAAAAGTAGTATTCGAGTCTTCCTCCCTTTCCTTCCCTACTTGAAGACTGCCTTTTACCATGGGTGTGGAAACTGGTTTGCAGTCCTTCATACCAAAACGCGCCAAAACCTTTTTGGTGTATGAAAACTGACTGAGATTTATATCACCATTCTCTGCTCTCTTGATTTCCAGACCAAGAAAATACGTAGCAGGTTTTGTGGTGATCTTGAATTCTTTCTTCAAACTTTCTAGGAAGAAGATCTTCATTCTTTCATTATTGCAGGCCAGTAAACCGTCATCAACGTATAGAGCTAACAGAAGCAAGTCTTGTCCTTGATTTTTCACAAATAGGCATGGATCAGCATCGCTTTGCTTAAAACCGAGTTTTTCAATAAATTCTGTAAACCGTTTATTCCAGCATCTTGGTGCTTGCTTTAATCCATACAAACTACGTTGAAGTTTACAAACTAGTCCGCTTTCGTCTTCATATCCCTCTGGCTGCTTCATAAATACTTCTTCTTCAAGTTGACCATAAAGAAATGCTGTACAAACATCAAATTGGGTGAGCGACATGTTTCTATTGGCAGCAAAACTAAGTAATGCTCGTGTAGTGTCTCCTTTTGCCACTGGACTGTAAGTCTGATCATAGTCCACTCCTTTCCGCTGAGAATAACCCTTTATTACTAATCTTGCTTTGAACTTGTCTATTGAACCATCTGGATTGTTTTTCAGCTTGAACACCCACTTGTTCAGAATTGCTTTCTTGCCTGGTGGTAACTTGGTCATTACCCACGTGCAATTTTCTTCAAGTGACTGTAGTTCTCGCTGCATAGCTTCGATCCAATTCTCTCGTTCTTTGCAAGTTATAGCTTCTTTGTAGTTTAGTGGTTCTTCTGGCTCTATGATTTCAGCAGCAACTGTCAATACAAAATCATTAAGTTTTTCTGGCTTTCTTAGTGTTAACCTATCTCTTAACTGTCGTCTTACTTCGGTATTTTCTCCGTCAAAATCAGATTGAACAAGTTCTTCTCTAAAGCTTCCTAATGATTCATCATTTGGTACCTCTTGTGGTTCTGGATCTACTTCGGTTTGGCCTTCTTGTTGCAGATTTTCCTCTATGTTTTCGGTTGATGAATCTATTGTCGTCCTTTCATCACTACGTCTTGTAAATTCAAGCAAAGTTCCAAGTGATATAGAAGGAGGGGGCTCCTGGGTCTCTTTTATTACCTGCAACGGCGTAGGTTCATCAAAAACTACATCACGTGATCTAATCAGTTTTTTCTGCTCAAAGCTCCAAATTCTGTAGCCATCTTCTTCATAACCAATTAGAATACCTTTTACAGCTTTCTTGTCCATTTTTCGACGTCTACTTTTGTTTACGTGAGCATAGCAAGAGCTTCCTATGACTCTAAGGTGAATAATTTTTGGTTTTTGGTTGAACCAAACTTCATAGGGCGTCTTGCCTTCAATGTTTGATTTTCCTGTACGATTGAGGATGTATGCTGATGTATTGATTAGCTCAGCCCAGAAACTTTGATCAAAGAGTCCTTCTCTAGCATGCATTAGAGCTCTTGCGGTTTCGACAAGGGTTCGGTTTTCTCTTTCTGCGCATCCATTTTGTTGTGGAGTGTAGGGCATTACTAATCTCTGTCGTATACCTTGTTGGTCTAGGATTCTCTTGACTCGATAATTATCGAATTCTCCTCCATTGTCGGACAGAACTTCTTGCACTACATGACCTACAGTTCTAATTTGTGCCAAAACGATTTTTAGTTTCTCTACGACTTCAGATTTGTTCCGTATAAAATAAACGTAACGATATTTTGAAAAATCATCTTTGAATGTTACAAAATAACGATAGCTTTGCTTTGAACGTACGTTGAAAGGTCCACAAACATCTGTGTGAATTCTTTCACCTGGTGCATCTGCTCGTTCTCTTGTACCAAACTTGAAAATATGAGCCTTTCCATAAACACAGCCCTCGCATAGATCACTATCAAGCTTTACATCTATCTGTAGCTCGTTTTTCAATATCGTTTTAACATGTCTTTTATTTTGGTGACCAAATCTTTCGTGATATATCTGTAAAACGTTTTTGTTGGTAGCTAGATTGACTTCATTTGATTTTCCCGGTTTTCGAGTTTTCATTTCCAACACATATAACCCTCCAGATCGACTTCTTTTTCCAATCAGAACTTCTTTGCCTGCTATATGGAATGAACACCGTTCAGCCGTCGAAACAAACCGGCTATCTGTATACCTGTCTTGTGCTGACAAGGATGAAAACAAGTTCTTCTTTATCTCTGGAACATACCAAACATTGCGTAGTGTAAACAAATGTTTTTCACCATTTACATCTGTTTCTACCTTGACGTCTCCTTGTCCAAGAGCTGGGACTGAATGGCCATTAGCTGTTGTTACTCTGCGGCTATCTAGAAATGGTCGGAACGTGTCAAACCAGTCACTATGATTGGTGATATGGTTGGTAGCTCCGTTATCTACATACCAGTCATCGTCACTTCCGCAAAACAACACTTCATTGGACTCAATCAGCAAACTCATTTCATTGTCTTTTGCAAGTTTCTTTTCAGGTTTCGGTGGTCTTCCATCGGCTTTCCATTTATCGCACTGTTTAATTTTATGGTTCGGCTTCTTACAGTAATTACAGAATAAACGCTGTTTACTTGATTTTATGATCTTCTTGCCTACGTATAAGACTTCTTGACTATTTTCTCCTTCATTCTTTGTTTGCAAAGCTTTTTCATATGTGACCAACTGATTTGTCAAATTTTCTGCTGTTCTTTCTTTGCTTGATATTAAAACCCAACTGGATCTAAATGAGAAATATTCCGGAGGTAGCGTGTCCAAAATCTTACATATAAGTAATAAATCTGGCAAGTCACACTTGCAAGTATTTCCTGTTTTGAGTTTTTCTTTAGATATCTCAGTTTGTAAGCCCTTCCATAAGTTTTTAAGCTTGGACGTATGGGTGGCAATATCGTCTTCTGATTTGCGATTATAGCTAAAAAATTGTGAACACAGATCAAAGGTTTTATCTTCAACCTGGCCATCAAACAGTCTATGCAACTCTAGCCATACTTCCCTAGCGGTTGTAAATCTTATCACTTTTTCAAGTGTTTCTTGAATCATGTTTACTGTTAACGCAAGAAGAGCGCAACTGTCTAACTTCTTATACGTAGGCAAGAAGATCATAAAAAAATGTGGTCTTTTTATAGTATTTCAGAGGAAAGATTGTAACAGCAACTTTTGACGTAACAAGATATATTTACTCAATGTCAACTACATATTATTCTAATAAGGCTTTCTCATAAACTATTTTCTCATCTGCTGAGGCATTATCAGCAAGAGGCTTTGGCGGATTTAACGTACCTTGAACAACCTCTATAACCCCTGAGACTGACCTTAATAGTATCTCCATTTTGTATTTCCAAGTTGTCCAGTTATTTTTGCCTTCAAGTAGACCAATGTTTACTTTCCCCAACAAATCCATTTTACTCTGAACTTGCTTGAATAACGCTTGGAACTTCTGTCGCAAAAATTTTTATCTGTCAAAAAAACTTTCGAAATGTTGTTTCAAATCTGGATTTCTCTTTTTACTTCTTTCTTCTGTACTACACTTCGTAGTTCAACGACGGTTAGATCTGATGGAACCACGCTCTGCTACCATGTTGATGTGGTCTTTTTATAGTATTTCAGAGGAAAGATTATAACAGCAACTTTTGACGTAACAAGATATATTTACTCAATGTCAACTACATATTATTAAAAACAATAACATCAATAAAACAAAAGGGATGGTCAAACATAGAAAATGTTCTTCGTACAGGGTACTTCAACAGAAACCATTCCAGATTTTGATGGTAATGAGAATGAGCTTCAATTTTTTTTGGAAAGTATAGACAGTATTGTAAATCATTTTTATGATAAAACAAATAATGATAATTACCAAAATATAATAATTTTTAGAACTATCATTAGTAAACTGAAAGGAACTGCAAGAGAAGTCATTAATATTAGCGGTTGTAATACAATAAATCAAATAAAAGAAGAGTTAATTAGAAATTTTAGTGACCCAAGGGACGAAACTTGCTTGTCTCTTGATTTGAATAATTTAAGGCAAGGGATAAACGAATCTCCTTATCAATTTTACGATAGAGTGAGAAAAGTTTTACATACCATTTCAAACTTTTTGGCTTTGCATGAGAATGATATAAATATACGCGCATTTAAACAAAACATGTATAACAATCAAGCATTACAAGTATTTTTGGCAGGTTTAAGGAATCCTTACGGCATTATGGTCTGAACGAAAGAGCCTCGAACCATGCTAGAAGCAATTAATTTTATAAAGAAAGAAGATAATATTGGATATTTACAAAATAACTCCAATTTTCAACCTAACCTAAGAAACTTGAACAATCAAAACCGTCGAAAATTTTCCCAAGTAACACAAAATTATCAAACTCCAAATACTTCTCGAAATTTCAATCAAAATATCAATTCCAATAGTAATCAAAGAATTTTTCAACAACAACCATCCGGTTCTCAAAATAATACCCCTCAACCTAATAATAATTTCCCACGCGGTCCAATTCATAATATACAACCTCGACAAAATAATAATCAAAGATATTTCACTAATGCACAAGTTTTTGGCCCTCCCAAAAATGTGTGGAAACCAAACCCCAATTTCAATCAAAATAATTTACCTAGACCTACACCAATGACTACTACTACTAGACAAACTCCAAATAATAATTACTTCAAAGCACAGTCACCTCAAAACCGTAGGTGGGTGTCCGAAGAATTATATAATGTAGAACAAGTTGACAATGATAATGATACAGACAATAATTTCCAAGAAAACGAACTAGTTAACGATAACCATGACTATCAAAATGAATACCAAAATAGTAACAACAATTTTGGAAATTTTTACAAGACGAGGCCTCCCAATCAGAAACGATGATAGAATACAACAGCTACTGTGACAAAAGACAATTACCCTATATTACTATCAAAAACCCTCCACTAAAACTATAAATTGACTCCGGTGCAACAAAATCCTTCTTATCTCCAGAAACAGTTGATAAATATTTTTCTGAATATAAATTCCACGAATCTTTTGTTGTCTCTACGTCCTTCGGATCGTCACATCATAATATTTTTGTAACTATTCCTGCATTCGCAGAATTTAACGAAAATAAAAATATAACATTTTATGCATATAAATTCCATTGTATTTTCGATGGTTTAATTGGAGTAGATTTATTACAATCAATAGGTATCAATATTGATTTCCCAAATTCACAAATTATATTAAAAAATGCTATTTTACCCATTATCTATTTTGAGGCTATTCCAAAAAAGATTGTTTCCAAGATTATACCAAGTCAAACAATTTCAAAAATCGAAAACGGGAGAGATTTTAATTCCACAACAAACTCTAGCTAATTGCGTAATACCTGAGTGTATTACAATTGCAAATAATGGCTGGGCAACTGTCGAAATTCGTAATAATTCCGACGACGACACAAATTTTACTGTTTTATACCCTATTAACAGTGTTCCTGTAGAAAATAATTTTGAAATGTACCACTTAGATTTTAAAGAAAATAACGACAAATATAATAATGACGAAATTGACAATTTGATTAGAACTGACCATTTAAATGACGAAGAAAAAAAACACATTCTTAACATAATATGTAGAAAATATGCTGATATTTTTCACAAAGATAAAAATCAATGAACCTAATGAAATTAAACACCAAATTCGAACATTCGAACAACGGACGAAATCCCTGTTTACACCAAAAGTTACCCGTACCCTTACGTTCATAAAGAAGAGGTAAAAACTCAGATCGAGAAAATGCTAAGACAAAACATTATCAGACCAAGTAATACACCCTGGTTCTCACCTATTTGGATGGTATCAAAAAAGGCCGATGCTTCTGGAAAAAAGATGTGGAGAATAGTTGTTGATTACAGAAAAATTAACGAAAAAACTATTCCAGACAAATATCCAATCCCTCGTATAGATTCAATTTTAGATAAATTAGGCAAATGTAACTACTTTTCAACTTTAGATTTAGCGTCAGGCTTTCATCAAATCGAAATGAACCCTGACGATATCCAAAAAACGGCATTTACAGTAGAAAATGGGCATTACGAATATTTAAGAATGAGTTATGGCTTGAGAAATGCTCCAGCAACATTTCAGAGAGTTATGGACAATATACTTTGCGAATGCGAATTTTTAAAGAAAGAAACATCTTATCTAGGACACATTATTACTACCGAAGGTGTAAAACCCAATCCAGATAAGATCAAAGCTATTAAATTATACCCTATACCAAAAACTATGAAAGAAATTAAAGGATTTTTAGGTCTTTTAGGATATTATAGAAAATTTATATCAAATTTTGCACAAATTACTAAACCCTTGACTTCGTGTCTAAAAAAAGGTTCAAAAATAGAATTTACACCCGAATATATACAGTGTTTTGAAACAAGTAAAGAACTTTTAAGTATCGATCCCATTTTAAAATATCCTGACTTTACTCAATAATTCATTTTAACTACAGACGCAAGTGGTTTTGCAATAGGGGCAGTATTGTCTCAAGGCTCTGTGGGCCAAGACAGACCTGTGGCTTATGCCTCAAGGACACTAAACCAATCAGAACAGAATTATAGTACAATCGAAAGAGAGTTACTTGCGATTGTATGGGCTACGAAATATTTTAGGCCATACTTATACGGCCGAAAATTTACTATATATCGTGACCATAAACCTTTGCATTGGTTGTTCTCCATAAAAGAACCAAATGCCCGTCTCACAAGGTGAAGACTTAAATTGGAAGAATTTGATTATCAAATCATATATAGAAAAGGATCATCAATTCAAAATGTAGACGCGCTTTCTCGTATTAAAATAAACGAAATAAACACAAATGACATTTTTGAATACATGGACGATTTCAACAAAAATTCATCTAGTGACAATGATAACGAACAAACAAATCAACAAAACGCACAACTCGATAATGAATCGATTGTAGGACAAATTGACGAGACTCCTCAAATTACTGATGCTGATATAGAGAACGTAATTAACGAAATATTTCCAGACAACGATAACAATACCGATAACGAAACCATACACACTAGTCACGAAAACCCAATACTAGAAATACCTATATCAGAAACACCAATCAATAATTTTCAAAACCAAATATTCCTTAAAGTTGTATTTCATTCACCAGCATCACCAAAGGTCACTAGACTTTATGACAATAAAACCAGAACCACCATTCAAATTTCAGAAACCACTTTTGAACCAGAAATCATTAAAATTTTTAAAGAATTCACCTTATCAAAAAAACGTTTTGCGATTAATATTGACCAGTTGAATTTAGTTCCCAAACTATGTGTAACACTCCAAAAAACATTTAAGAATTCCGCTTTCAAAGCTATTATTTGTAATACCGTTTTAGAAGACGTTGTTCTACATGATTCACAGATCGAAATTGTACAAATGTATCACGAACGAAAAAATAATCACAGAGGTATCAATGAAACAGAAGCCGAAATTAAACGTAAATATTATTGGCCGAATATTAGAGGTACTGTAACTAAATATATAAACAAATTGTGAGTTATGTCAAAAAATGAAATACGACAGAAACCCCCCAAAACAAAAATTTGAATTAGCGCCAACGCCGAATAAACCTTTCGAAATAGTTCACGCAGATGTTTTTACAATTAAAGGTCAGAAATTTTGAACAATAATTGATAAATTTAGCACAAGCATACCATTTAGTAGGAGTAACTGCAATACATATAGCAAAAACTTTTATGAACTTTTTAACTCATCACGGCACACCTTAAATGTTGGTCGTCGATAGAGGAACCGAATTAAAAAATCATGTCATCGAAGACTTTGCAAAACTACATAAAATCGAACTTCATTATACTACGGCACTTAATCCAAATTCTAATAGTATTATTGAACGATTTCACTCAACTCTCATTGAACACATTAGAATTATTCAAGAAACACATAAAAATCTCAATATCCTAGACCAAATGCCTTATGCAATTTTAGGATATAACAACTCTATTCATAGTGCAACTAAACTACGTCCAATAGGAATAATTTCAGGTCATTTAGACACAAACAATCCCCTTAATATTGATCTCAGTCAAAAATTATATTCCAATTATATGACTAAACATAAAGAAACCACTGCCGAAATTTATAAAACATTAAACGAACAGATGGCAAATCAAAAATCAAAAAAGTTAGAGAAAATTAATGCAAATCGACATGAACCATTGACGTACGATCCAGGTACGCTGATATATCATAAAACAAATCCACGCAATAAAATCAGTCCCAGATTTAAAGCCAGACCAGTAAAAAGAAATGAAAATATCAAAGTGAAAACTTACAAAATTAATTCCTCTCGTAACAAACAAAAATTAGTTACCACCACTTACCATAAAAATAATTTAAGAAGACCACTCGCTAATCAAAAAATTGTACCATTACAGAATGCTCCTGTCGCTGGTAACAGCCAGCTGGACACAATAAATTAAAATTACAAGTTTGGAATCCAATCCTGGTATACTTCCTTACAAATTAGGAAATGCTAGATTACAATCTTCTCACCATTCTTTTATCCACTACTTTGATTTAAACCCCATTGAAAACGAATTACGTCATATAACGGATCAATTCGAAAATGTATCACAAGCAATTAATACCAAAAATCAAAATTTTGCAAACGGACTTAAATTCTCAATAAATTCAATATCATATCAAAGAAAAATTAAATTTCGTACACGGTAATAAAAGAGCAAAAAGAGGAATTATAAACGGTTTAGGAACAATATTCAAAAGTATTTCCGGTAATTTAGACGCAAATGACGGCAAACCTTACGACGATGCCATTGCCCTATTAAGTTCAAATCAAAAAGATATAGCAAATACACTCAATAAACAAATATCTCTAACAAGCAAAATTATGGACGATTATAATAACAGTATTTCACTAATACAACAAAATGAAAAAGATATAACAAAAAAATTAAACGAGCTAAATTCCAAACTAGATAAATTTGTTAATGACTTTGTCTCGTATTTCCTAACAAAAAATACTCTCGATCAAATACAAGCATCGATCAAAATTTTAACAGAAATATTGAATAATATAGATAACTCTATTGCTTTCGCTAAATTAAAAACATTACATTATAGTGTTTTAAAGTTTGAAGATTTAGAATTCATTATAAAGTAAATACTAAAATATTATCCAGCTAATACCTTAATTTTTGGAAATGATTCTCAAAATTTCCATAAGTATTATAATATACTAACAGTCAAATCTTACTATTCCAAAGACAGAATCGTTTTTGTAATTCACTTTCCTATAGCCAAACTCGAAACTTTCACTTATTTCCACCTGTATTCTATACCTACAAAAAATAACACAATCCTTATTCCACCTAAACCTTATCTGACAATGCAAGATAATCAGTACGAGTATGAAGATGAAAAATGTCAAAACCTACATGAGCTATACTTTTGCCCCAACGAAAAATCCATGATAGCTGCCGAATCCGACAACTGCATCTACCAATTGTTGCAACTAAAGACCAAAGAGCACCCAAAATGTATACCAGTGCCCATAATAGTTGAAAACGAAATTATTCAAACAATAAACTCGCAGTCTTCCCAGAAAAAACAAAAGTTGAAATTATTTGTTCAAAAACTGACTTCACGTCGCTGAAGGGTAGCTACTTCATTGAATTACCATTCGGCTGCAGTTTCCAAACACCAAGTAACAAATTTATCAACCACGAAGAAATCATATCAGGCCAACCCTTATTACTCCCAGAAATCAAGACAGAAAATAACGAACTATTCCACACAAGAAAAATTAACATTAAAGAAATTCCTCTAGACAAAATTCATCAACTCCTAAAAGAAGAAAACAGAATTCAAGAAGTCAGCTTAAGAAATATACCACACAACTATGCCTACATATGGTCTACGCCACTCTACGTAATACTTGCAATCATTATTTTTGTTGGCGTGCTCAGATCGAAATCAAGATGCAGACATCAACCTACAACAGACGATACCAAGAAAACTACCACCAAACCTAAATCAAGAATGAAAAATGTTCGAATTGAAGAAGACGAATAATCAATCCACACCCTGTATGGATCTCTCTGGGGATGGAGGAATTACATGATCATTTCTGATTATCCTTAACTATTCTTGCTATATTATATATTTTATTATCTTTTATTCTTAACTGTTGCTAAAGAAGATGCCAACTCGGCATTTCTCATAGAACCTTCCTTTTGTACATTTTTTATTCAGTCTTAGTCTACAGCTTGATATTGTGTGTTTGACAATAAATGAAAATAAAGTTTTTAAAAACAAAGTTTCTGAAGAAACTTATATTATTTACGAGTTAAATTAACAAACCTCTTTGTTTAAAAAATCAATTGATCACTATAATCAATCATTGACAACACTTTAGCGAAAACAACAAAACCTTTTTAATATTCTGGAGAAATTTCAAGCGTCTATATTAAATAAAATTGACTCTTTGGATAGATACATAGCAATCAAAGAAACAATAAGTCAGCTCAATCTCGATTGCCAGAATCAAATATTTCATGTGATGATAATATCGAAAATGCCATTCTCTTTTCAGTTCTCTTTTCAGAATTGAATACTCTTCATAGTTCATAATATAGACCTAGGAAATTTTAGATTTGATCGAACATTTAAATCCACTATATTCCTAAATTCACTAATATCTTAACATATATACCCTATACTTTTCTTGGAGTCCAAGTGACCTTTTCCGGCTTCAAACTGATATTTGCTATCCAGGTTCCTATCCTAAAATCAAAACTATCAGAACTCCATCATATATCAACGCAGAAACCCAATTAGAGAAAGAAGAATGCCCAAGACTAAAAGACATTGTTTAGTTTTTATGTTTTCTTTGTAAATATATGTTAAAACCCTATTTTTTGCTACGCCGCTGTCCGATGTAAGCGGTTATGGCTCGAAGTAGGAGATCGGCGAGAGTCGCCACGTGGCAATTGTAGTTGAGTTGTAGATTCGTAGAATACACGAGGTACTCACTGAAAGATATTTTTTATTTTACCAGTAAGCTTTGCTTACACACAATATTACAATATATACAGTCCACACAGTTGAATCGATGCAACAAAGTTAAAACATTGGTCAATAGTGCCAAAACAAAGAGCTGAGCCGTGATAATTCCACCGCATTAGTCCCAGCATGGAGTCTAGATATATTTCCAGCTAAGAAAAAGCAAATACCACCGTTTTTAACTGTGAGTTCTATCCATATTACCATTATTAACAAATTCCTAATAATTTCTACTACCTTTAGCAATCACTTTGTGATAAAAGCTTGTTAATTTGATACTAAATTTTAAGGTTAGGTTAATAAATATATAAAATTTTGAAGTTGTTGAGCACTTTGTGTTTAGTTAATTTGAGAACAAAAACAAATAAAGCCAGTATTTTGTATTGAAAATATCATAAAATATAACAAATAATTGTCTCTTACTTTGTTAGGTAAAAAGTGTTATCCTGCGAATTTATACTGCCATATATAATCAACGATTCGTGATTGGTTAAATTTAAAATTTTGCGCTAGTTGATCTTCACAGTTAAGGGCAGGGCTTATTGCTGCATTTATAACCGAAATCTATAAAAATAAATTCCATAGGCCTACTTAGTTTTTGTTCAACATGACCGAATCGAATAAAATTAATATCCTTAATAAAAAGGGGCACGGTCAGAGGTGCTTTAAAAAGATTCGAGTCATATTTAATTGAAGTCCAACCAGATCAATCTAGACATAGTGGGGTATCTAGAAAAATTTAAAACACTAGGTATATGATGATTTTGATTCAATTCAATCGGAACTTGAAGAATTGCTGGATGATTTGCCAGCAGCGCTTTCAAAAAATTACGCCGAGCTATTATCAAATGCAAAAGAGTGGGAAACGAAGGTGGATAAAATTAAATCTCCAAAAATTGCTATATTTATTGATTTTTTACAGGATAACTGTAGTATTTTAGCTGCAATAGATAAAAAACATTCAGATGTAAACAAAACCCAAAACAATAATAATAATTCAAGGCACTTGAAAATACATAGTCACCCCTCAGTGGAAAATAGAGAACAACATTGTTTATTGCGCAATAAAACAAATCATTTAATCTATTACAGTGGAAAATTTCTAAAGCTCGACAATTTGTCTAGATTAAATAATATAAGAAAATTGAAGGCTTGCGTTAATTGTATTCGTAAAGGATGTTACAGATATATATCCTGTATGTAAAACCAACAGTTGTAACCACTGTATATGACATAAAGATTGACAATTGACATGACAGTAGGAAATAAAGATGGTGTCGATGGCCTACGTGTTTTAATAATTCTGGTTCACTGTAATAATTACAAGTCATCCAATAATTGCAATCTACGTAAAAAAATGCAACCCATAAATAACACAAAGGACACATGGCTAACGTTTGTAGAAGTTATTCTTGTAAAATCTGCAATAAGAAACATAATGCATTATTACATTTAGATAACAATAAACACAAAGTAATGTCCGCTGAATTTAAAAAAGAAGAAAACGGGTAGTGTGTGTGTAAACCAATACATATTTTGTGTAAGACTATTGCTTAATTCACTCATAAGTGTACAATATTCAAGAAAAAACATTTAACACGTTCAAGTCATTTTAAAACTTATGCTACATACGCCTATGGAACAGTGGAATGAATCGTAAAGCGATCCGTTGAAGGTCATCAAAAGCTCCGGGAATTTATGAATGAAATTTATAATAGTAATACTACTGGTTCGTTCCTATACTGTGGTCTGAAATTGAAGACTCGATTATACCTTGATCTAATAACTTTTGAACCCGATCATTAAACTCTGAAGATTGAGAATGTGGTGTACGATAATTTTTAATGTAAGTATACTGTAAGTATACTATTGCTTTGATTTGCTTGAAATCTCCTACTGTTATCGTAGTTATTTGTTTTATGGAAATTATTCCTCTCATTTTGATTAATATCTATTTTCCGACAAAAACCTATTTTTATCCTCCTTATAATACATCACATTTCCAGCTACCTGATTGTTTCTCACTTCAATGGACATCAGTTTAGTCATCACCTCTTGCGGTGTTGAGAAATTTCCTAGTGCTATCACAGTTTCTATCCTCTCTGACGCTAAGTTACTTATTAAGGATTTCACTGCAGCTTCCGCGGTATACTTTGCTGCTAAGTGTACTGGTATCTCTTCTGCCAAATACGCGGCCTGTAACCGCTCTGCCAGTTTCTGCATTTCAGAAGCATATACGACAAGGTCTTTATTGCTCTGCTTGAGTTTGCTTAGCTTAGAACTTACCAAACCAGCACTATCTCCTCGGAGCTCTTTTTTCAATGTATCTGCTATTCCTCTCAAGGAATCCTCAGTAGTGATCAAAACCCTGGCTTTCCCAGTCAGCCTTGTTTTCACAAACAACACAGCATTGCTCTCATGCTCTGCTGCGTAAACTTGCAACAAGCTAACTTAATCTAAGAAAGATTGTAGTTTTCTTGTATCACCATCAAATTCATTTGGCAATATCTTACCAGCTAAACTGAAAAAATCACTCATACTCAATGCCATTTTCTCGCTTTCAGTCTTGGTAAATTTTTATAATACGTCCTTAACAATCGAATTATTACGTGTAATCAGCTTTGACGGAACTTTATACCAACAATCTAGCACCTGAAATGATCCAACTATCTTCCCTCTAATTTTGTCAAAATATAAAATACATTCATTCTGTTGATCCTCATTAAAGTTATACCAATTCTTATTCATTTAACTTGGAAAATTATCAAATAAACTGCTCAAATTATCTAGTATATCAGTATGACACGCTTAACTTTCAGGAACTTCCTTTTTTTAAACTCGCTTACTATTCTTACGTACATCGTCTAAGATTAAATTCAATCGACTCTCAAATTGATCCCAAGCTACTGCACTCCCATCATTCGAGGACATTTAAAATTCATTGTCAATAAAAATAAAAATATCAAATATCCATTATCAAATATAGCCACGGAAAAGAATATACCTTTAAAGTTTACAAAAAAAATTCCCACTATCTTAAATATTCAGTGTGCTTTGCTGTAGATTTCTTCTTAATATTTCCCTCTTAATTTGTCTTCTATAGTTCTTATATATGGACCATCCGAATTGTTGTACCAAAACAACCACAATGATATGAATAAGGGTCTTTACCTCCAGATCTGCTTTGATTTCCTCCTCTTGAACTATGAAATTGCTGTTGACCTCTCCATTCTCCTGGACCGCTTGCTCCGTTGATTTACCACCCATTGTCACAGAATTCCAATTGTAATGGATGTATTGTCGATGGATACTTTCGTAGATTGTAAGTGTGGAAGGGCCTCCGAATAGGTGGTGTTGCGGGTCACTTGGAGGATCATCTCAAGAGGAATACACTGGGACATGTTTGATTTATTTATGAAATACATTACACTACATACTAAATTAATACTATGCATAAGTACCTAGCCGTATAGCATACTTATACGTAATGGTTTATTAATTACTAAAAGGTGACTATGCCACCTACAATTCTCAATATATGCAAAAAAAACAAATCTATAGATTGAGGAAGGCTTGAACTACCAACTGCCTCCAGGACAGTTGGGGTACTCGCACCGGTAACTCTTAAGCCGGAGAAGGGGTGGTCCGGTTAACTAAAGAATGTTGAGGGCGCCAGATAAATTGCAGCGAATACCCAATGCACAATAGACTAGTCACCAATCCATCACAAGACTAGTCAACAAGTAATACCTTACCACTCCATTTGATCTTGTATACCATATAAATAAGAAAATCATAACCTAACAACCTAAATCTCGGTTTTTTATCGGCTTAAGACGACACCTAAGGTTGGGAGTGTAACCACGAAATATTCGCATGAAACCAGTGGGCGACGACGCATGAGCTGAGGCGCGGCTACTGTAAATAAGAATACGGAAAAACTAGATTGTAAATACGCAACCTTAGAAAACGCTTACATTGTTCGAAAGCTGGCAAATGTATATAACCAAACAAATATATAATTGGCAATACAATGTGTACAAAAATAAGTTATCTTTCCGATAAATGACAATGACCAAGGCGTCACTACTCTTATGTAATACTTATATTTTTGCCGGAAACATACGAAATAAAAGTAAAATAAAGTGAATGTTCATATATAAAGAGAACTTAAAAATTGAAGTAAACTTGCGTGTATCCACTTGCGAAGATATCTGTACTCTATAACAGTGGGACAACCAGTGTATATTCCAGTAGGTAAATCTAAACCACTCTGCAATGGACCTAAACTGCCAACGTCAACTAACATAGGATCTGCATAACCAACCAAGACAGATACTCAATGTAGCATTGCTATTAACTGAACTTATGTTGAAAAAGATAAGTTAAAAGGGGAAAAAACTCTAAAAGGAAATGTTTCAGTTAGCACTCCGCAATATTTATATACACAAGATAAATGCATTTATACTCAGTTAAATTGACTAATAGATCAGGCATAAATCATAGCAATAACAACTACTAAATAAAAACTATTTAATAAAAGGACTAGGGCAAAACTTTCAATTTAATTCCCCCCAATTCATGTTACCAAAAATGTATTATAAAACTAATAAACCGGTAAAAGTGGTATTATAATATTTTATGAAATAAGACATTTATTTCTGGGAATTCAGATTAATTTTTGATATCTCAACAATGCAATTCCAAAATTATCTTCAAGTACTAAAAGTTTCAATATACAAAAACGAGAAACAAGAATAGTATGTAAAAAAAAGGTTTACAACATACCCTTCCTGTTCAGGGATCCTTGGGGTTTATATTGTCCAGTAATTTAAGACCTAATATCCAGTTGAAAATTGACTCCCTATATCTGCAATTTCACCTGCGGCGACTTAAATCCTCCAAGGAGATGTTTTTGGGAAAACCACTACCAATGTATACTACCAATTGTAGATTATGAGGAAATTCCGAAATTCACTCAACTAAGGATGGACACAAAATTCCAAAACAAATCAAAAGTCCTCTAGCTAAGTGCCTACGAGACAAAAAATGGCCAGATACTTCCCCTTCTGAGTAAAAGCAAATCCTTTTGAACATGCATAGAAAAAGTCAAAAGACCCACCTCGAAATCTTGTGCAGGCACCCCCACCACCTTCTCAAAGGGGTGACACGCGCGGCCTCATATTTTATTTTTTTTCTCGAAAACGGTAAGACGTAGAAACTTCTAGTTTTCGCCATTCGAAAGGTGGTTAAATTCTACATTTCCCGGTTATTTTTCAATTTTCAAATAATGCTTCATTTTTTCGTTATTCAGAAAAATGTGGTACCAGACTGTTTTGCTAAGTAAGTTTTTCGGGTATTACTCGAAAATGGATCATAATACGAAAATTTTATAGGAATACAAAATTGAAGATCACACAATTTCCTATCGATCGGTATATGATAAGTTAGGATTGTTTTTTATTTAAAGCATCCAGTAGCGTCCGAATGTTAGGGTTTCGGACAAATTGTAGTGCAGCGCCTTACACGTTAATTATGTTTTTTTCAAAAACGGCAAGACATAGAAACATCTGGTTTGCGCCATTAGAAAAGTGATTAAGTTTTACATTTCCCAGTTATTCTAATATTTTTTGATAATGCTTCATTTTTTCGTTATTCAGAAAAATATGGCTGCAGCATGTTTTGCTAAGTAAGTCTTTAGCCTATTACTCAAAAATGATTCATTATATGAAAATTTTATAGGAATACAAAATTAATGATCACACAATTTCCTATCGATTGGTATATAATAACAATAAGTTATTAGGATTGTTTTTTATTTATCGCATCCGGTAGCGTTCGAACGTTAGGGTTTCGGGCCAAAATGCGGAGCAGAAAGTATCTTATTTATTTATAAAAAGAAAATATTCGACAAAAAAACTGAACTTGTCTTATAAAATATGAAATAGAACACTTTTAATATACTAATAATATCGGGGTCTACAACGTAAATAATAAAATAAAACAGTACCTAGAACTAATCATTCCAGTATTTAATGTAAAAACAACAGTTTATTTCAAAAACAAATGAGTATAATATAGAAGAATATTAACTGAAAAACATAAACATTTTTCTAATAAACAAATAAATAAATAATATGAAGTATGAACTAATTACAGCATTCCTTGCAGGTACATAGTTGTGTACACTTTAATTTTTTAACAAAACATTTACATCTATGATTACAAATTTTGCAATAACATTTAATCAAAGTTTCTGTAAGTAATTTAATATTTTCTATGGTGGTCCAAATTGGCACCCATTAATTATTTTCAAGCGACCATCCCCAATCAGATGGACATGGTAATTTTTGGAAAGTCTTTGTCAACTGACCCCAAACAAAACCACCTTGATAAATGCACCTTCTAATGTGCAATGAAAGGGCATTTAATGTTGGAGGTAGATTTTCAATAGATCTGTTTTTTTTAAATAACTCCATCCGACACAAATCAAGGCTTTCAGACTCTGAATGTTTGTCATAAAGAAATATGATAAACAAAAGAATGCTGTAATTAGTTCATACTTCATATTATTTGTTTATGAGAAAAATGTTTATGTTTTTTAGTTAATATTCTTCTATATTAAGTCGCGTCCACAATCGACTATTGTGAAACTGCGTCCACATTATGGATCGACAATGTCGGTCGACCAAAAACTGTTGTTTTTATATAAAATACTGGAATGATTAGTTCTAGGTACTGTTTTATTTTATTATTTACGTTGTAGACCCCGATATTATTAGTTTTTTTTTTCAAACTCAACAAAGTATATTAAAAGTATTCTATTTTATATTTTATAAGACAAGTTCAGTTTTTTTGTCAAATATTTTCATAATTCCAAGAGTTCATCCATTTCTCAAATGTGGTTGTATAAAATCCAAACAAAAAGGATCAATAAAACTCAAAGTCCAAACCACAAATTT
>CAJUYH010004681.1:0-26165 GCA_910591685.1 Galerucella tenella | reverse complement strand
GGATAAGGGTAGAACAATAACCGGATATTACTATTCGACATTACTGATCACTATACGGGAAGAAATTAAAGAGAAAAGATGCGGAAAGCCATCCAAAGGACAACGTCCCTGCACACAAATCACATGTTGCCATGCAAAAAATTCGTGATTTAGGGTTTGAATTACTAGAACACCCCCCTCATTCACCAGATTTGACTACGTCCAACTATCATATCATTCCTTAATTGAAAAAAAGTTTAAAAGGTCGTAAATTTTCTTCCAACGAGGAGGTAATAAAATCTGTGGAGGTCTGGTTTGCAGAGCAAGAAGAAACATTCTTTTTGAAAGGTCTAGAGGCGTTGCAGGTTCGCTGTAATAAATGTATCCAATTAAGAGGAGAATATGTTGAGTAATAAAATATTTTGACATTGAAATTTTGTTTGGCTCTATAGTAGGCTAAGAATTTTTCAATATACATATATGTATTACTTCTCGAAATGCATGTTTAAAGAAACTTTCGTCTATCGTTCAAAACAATATTTCAGAATACTTTAGAACATTCGTAATACAATTTTTTATAAATTGTATTTGCATGTGATTAAATGAAGAATAACATAAAATATATTCCAAATAACCTTATTCTCCCCAGTTTTGTTACATAATCCCGTGTTATGGAACAGAATTCGGCACTGCTGTGAAAGCATAAAAGCAATACAGTTTATTGTTTCATCATTGCTATTATTAATTTTTCTAATGTTGCCTTTACACGCGAACGAATCATTTGTATACACGGAATTTACTGAAGATTTATTCCAGGAGGTCTTTTTTAACATGCGTAGATGTATATCGGGTATAGTTTACAAAATGATGTTTCCGCTGCGTATGATAAATGTTTTTGAAAACACCTCCTGTGAAAAACTGAGGTTAATGTAATTATAGTTGATATGAATAGATTAAAATCTTTAACAAACCAATGCAAACCATATGTAAAGGTATTGTATGAAGTTTTCTTAAAGCCCAAAGCTGAACCGTCCAAAAATCTGATTTTTCTGAAATTTCATAAATATTGTCGAATTTATATTATACAGAGTTCGGAAAAGTCCGGGACCGGATAAAGATCGCAGAAAACATCTCTTTTTATACCACAAATTTTACTCCAACTTAAACTATAATTTGGAAATATTTTAAGATATTCAGGGTGTTTTAATAAAGTGTGGCATATCAAAGTTATATATTTTTTATGGAACACCCTATATTTTATTGCATTTTCTGATTGCAACTAAAAAATATGATACTGCCTCATAATGGTTCCCTATACCTAAATACAGAGGGTTTCGAGTTATGCTGACTTTTTTAAAATGTGAACATTTCGAAAAAAAAAATTAATAACCCATTGATATAACAAATTCTAGCAAATTTTCCTTTACATCTAAATAGTTGGACATTCGTGGAATGTATTCCACGATTGAGTACTAAATATCCCTTTACAGGGTGTTCAGAATTTTCAGTTTCATTATTAGATCATTCAATGTGCAGTATCTTTTTTTAAATGGAATTTCAATGTTTTCATCATATTCAAAAAATGTCCTCTTCCGAATTATAAGGGTGTCCTATACCTAGGTATTATACTTTTCATGTAATTTACAATTTTCTTAAATTTTATGCTAAATCGATTTTAAAACATAATAGATCACGTCTCAAACCTTCAGAAAATATAAAGTTTTGCTATCCTATACCGAGTGGTTAAAAAGATATAGCCACTCTCACAAAAAATCAGTATCCACTTCGACATTTTATGAAATAACAAAAAACAAGAAGTTTATCATTTTAGTTGTTTGTTGTTGGTTCCGTTTTTGTTCATGGTGTATTTTAATGTTCTAAATAATAATAATTAAACCAATCTTTAACATAACACTCGTATTGTGTGAAACTTTTTTGTTTTTTGTTATTTCATAAAATGTCCCAAAGTGTATAGTGATTTTTCTGTGAGAGTGGCTATATCTTTTTAACCATTCGGTATAAGATAGCAGAACCCCATAATTCCTAGAGGCTTAAAACGTGATCTATTTGATTTCTTACATCAACTATGCCAATATCATTAGTTTGAAATTTAGAGAGAATTGCAGATGTTTTAAAATCGATTTAGCATAAAATTTAAGAAAATTGTAAATTGCCCGAAAAGTATAATACCTAGGTATAGGACACCTTTATACCATTCGAAAGACGACATTTTTTTAATATGATGTAGCATTAAAATACAGGGTGTTCCATTTAAAATAGGCCTGATACTGCACATTGGATGATCTAATAATGAAACTGAAAATTCTGAACACCCTGTAAAGAGATATCTAGTACTCAATCGTGGAATACATTCAACGAATGTCCAACTATTGAGATGTAAGAGAAAATTTGCTAGAATTTGTTGTCTCAAATGAGTTATTAATTTTTTTTTTCGAAATGTTCACATCTTCAAAAAAGTCAGCATAACTTGGAACTCTCTGTATTAAGGTATGGGGAACCATTATAAAGGAGCCTTTAATTTTTCAGTGGCAATCAGAATTTGCAATAAAATATAGGGTGTTCCATAAGAAAAAATATAACTTTGATTCGCCACACTTTATATGTTTCAAAATATTTTCAAATTATAGTTTAAGTTGGAGTAAAATTTGTGGTATGAGAAGATTTTCCGAAAAATTTATATTTTTTGTGATATTTGTCCGGTCCCGGATTTGCCGAACTCTGTATGAATACAAACAATCAGTTCTATTCTGTAACTTCACAAAATCAATTTTTAGAGGTTCAGAGTGCATATAATACTCTTCTTGGTGTGCGTCATCGATTGTTAATGTCATTTTAACACAGTACGTTGGAAAAAATGGGTATAAAAGGCAGGTCTGTGATTAATCCTAATCCAAATATCAATGAACCGTTTAAATGTATTACAAACGTTAACCCCAATCTTTGATTAGATGGTTTAGAATACGCGCAAGCGCGACCTATCAATCGTGAGATATTACACCAGTCAAAATAGGATGCAGACGTACCTTTCGTAGCGGCTTACGTCTTTTTCTAATGTTCCATTGACAGTTCTCTTCGGGTTTGTACTTTGTACTCATGAGTACAGTTTTTGACAAACCCCGTATACGGCTTAAAAACATTGATATCTAATGATTGTATTATGGGTTTTAGATAATGCAGAACTTTTTATGAAGAAAAACAACTTTTTTCCTGAAACCAATAATCATAAAGACACTTAGGTAGACACACTATACAAAACGCCGAAGCTCTCCGATTTATAACCAAGAGAAAACGAACCATTTTGAGCAGAGGCTGAAAAAAGTTTCAGACATGTCGTAAAAAGAATGATCTTGTTATTTTCCACTTCTGAAGTAAGTTTCAAGATAAAGACAAAGATTTAAAGGAATGAAAGTTGAAGTAGTTATTGTGATGTTAACTTCGAATATTATTATGCCGATATAAAGGAGATGATCGACAAAAATATAACAGGATCTTGATAATAGTCAGTAGTTACCTTCTTTGTCAACATAATACTCAATTGTCAAGATAAATAAATTTGTAATATTAGTATGAGTTTTGAAGCTTTGAATCATTAATAACTATTATGTGAGTCGAATTTCAAAGTAGGTATTTCTATTTTTATTTGAAAAATTTGTATTTATTTTTCACGCCATCAGACAAAATATCACATGCTGGAATCATGTCAACAATAACTAGTCTAAAGTCCATTTTCCACGGTGCGATTTGACGCTGTAACTCGAAGAAGTTGCATGCGACTAATTGTTGAACCTACATGTGAACGCTCAAAATTATTGCCTTGTTGCCAGCATTATTTGATACAAAAGATCTACTTTTAGTTATTTTTAGCTTCTTTTTTTTGTACGGTTGTCATAATTTTCTGTAATTAATTACTTTTTATATTTGCTATGTTATGTTATATTACCAATAATAAAAAAGGGAGTCTGTTTTGTAAATCAATTGGTATTAAAATGAAATAAAAATGAGTCAGTCGCGTTTCACTCCTTACAAAAGAAGTGCCCCCGCAAACGGCATGCTTCCAAGCGATGGTCATATAAAAATCTGGAGCCCTTATCTTAGTCAATTCGTACTTCCTCCTCAGCCTCCCGCAAATCCTCCATCATAACGTGCCAAAAATAATAGTTCTCCATGTCCATAATAAAACACCGATTTAAAACACCGAAAATCAGTTAAACCACTGAAACTCACGACAAAGTATTTTTTTCAATTCTATGCACATGAATTTAAGATTCAAAGAAACTGAGAACTGACAGAATAATTACGAAATGCATGGAGAAATAGTAATTATATATACAAATTATTATATACAAATATATACAAATTTCCATCAAAAAACCTCTTTACTAGGCAAGCGCCAATTCATTCGACTCTGCTTCTCTATTTTAGACCATGCGATCCGGAGCGTATGATTTTCATGAGATCAATTATATCGGAGCACGGGCCAAGAATATAACGACGATCGCCTCATGTGATCATTCCTCATAAATCTATGCCGCTCATTGTTCAAGAATATAGACGTCCTGGTGGATTTTGTCGCACCCAAAATTTCTATTGGCTGCTCCGCTCTGACATTGCTGTCACTGTCAATCAAGTTGGCAACACGTTACGTTTGCCCTATGCCTGGATGAGTCGCAGCAACAGACTATCGATATGCTGATTGTACTTTTTCTCGCAGCGACTTGTCACAGCAACAAATCGCTGCGACTTGACGAAACGTGGGAAAACTTAATTTTATTGCTCTTTCTCCGTTCTCTAGTAGTTGGAAGATTAAATGAGATTTGATGAGGTGGATAATCGGCCTCTTCCACTACGACCTTTTCACATATATTGTGGCCCTCAGTAGTGAATTGCTGCCACTTTCATTTGGAAAGTTGTGACGTCCTTAGTTGAGCTTTTTGGAATAGCTATTCTTTGATTTATCCTTTCAATTACGTATTTAAGACGTCCGATACCAGCCTGCATGGGTACTCCGTTCCTTCAATCTTCCCTACCTGGTATATTTATTTGTTTCCCATTCTTTTCCATGGATCTCAATATTTATGATTTATATAAAAATATTTTTTATTTTCCATATATACAGTTCTCCCCTTTCGACCCTTAGAGGTCATTAGTAGAATTTTTTTGTTACGTGTTATTAATACTGGAGTAGTTCAAATACATTTTATTTTTCGTAATCCGTCATTGTTATGTTCAATGTCCAATTCAGAATTACTTAATGAGAATTTGATATTTCATCGATTGACAAAATGGCAAGGGTGTTTCTTCTATATACTTTTAGCTTGATTAAGCTGTGCTCTCACATTTGTTTGCTTTTCCTGTTCGATATGTTTTTTTAATTACAATTTTGTGGTCGCTCCAATTTGACGGTTATTCGTGTACCTAATGGCTGCTGTTAAATCTGCATAATCCTTTTATTCGATTTATAGAGGTGAAGCCATTTCAATTAGCATATATTCTTGATTGCAAGGATGTACCTACAAGATTCCATACACATTTTTTAAACTATATTTCAGACCAAAAGATCTAGGCCTCTAAGAGAGCCTAAAATCTAGACTCTGTTCTAAGTATTTTAGGTTTTGGCTTCCATACAATATACAGTGTGGAAACCACTTATGGAATAAAATTATTTATGTCATGATTTTAGAAAATTATAAAAAATCCCGAGACACGTCAACTTTTGAATTGAGTTGTGCGTTATATAAACATAAATTTGAATGTACAGGGTGATTCACGCAAGTATGCCATAGTCGGTGTTGTTTTTTTCAATAAAACACCCTGTATATTTGCATATTTTTGAAATCCTCTTAATGAACCGATTCCAACAAACTAAATAATGTATGGTCAATTATGAATTATACAGGGTGAAATTTTAAAATTAATAATTTATTATACTTGAAATATTGGTACTTTTTTAAATTAGCTAAATATGGATTTATCAAAAATCTAAACTAACTAAATATTAGACGTATTTGTATATCAAACAAAACCTGCTACGCCCATAAATCTTATCATAAATACCTAAAAATTGCCTAAAAACGCCAATAATTAGTTAGACAAAAATCGGTAAATAATGTGGATTGTTTCCTATTCTGTCAATTGTTGATGTGTTGACAGTTTATGCTGAAAAAGTGGAATCTTTGTCAAACACTTTTTCCTTGTCGACATAACAATAAAATATTCAACTAACCGAATTGAGATTTTAATGATGATCGGGTACGGGGATAACTGCAGAAGTCAAGTTGAAGTGGCAAACTTATTTAATCACAGGTATCCCGAATTGCCTAATATTTCACAAAGTACTGTATCTAAAATTCATGCACAATTCAGAGAACTTGGACATGTCAAACCATTGGAAAGAAAACGACACTTCGTTGAAGATGATGTGAAAGTGGATATTTTGTTAAGTGTCGAAGAGAATCCAACTTCAAGTACACGTCAAATTGCCAATGAAAATAATGTTAGTCATACAACTGTTGTCTTCATAAAAAAAAACTTTATCCCTACAAATTTACTTTTGTGCAGGAGTTAACAGAAGACGATCCAGATCGTAGAATGGATTTCTACTAGCTCTTGGTACCATTCTTTTTTCTGAGGAATTAACATTCACATTAAATGGAGAGGTAAACCGACAGAACTGTAGATATTGGTTAGCAGAGAATCCTAATTGGATGCGTGAGACACATACTCAGTACCCTCAAAAAGTGAACGTTTGGGCCAGTATCATAGGCGACCATATTATTGGTCCTATATTCATAGATGGAAATTTGACAGCTGAAAAATATTTGAATATGCTTAGAAATGAAGTTATTCCTGTGTTAACAAACTTATATCCCAACGCAATAGATCCTATCTTACCGAATGAAAATGTTTGGTTCCAGCAAGACGAAGCAACACCCCATTATGCTTTAATGGTAAGAACTTATTTAGATGAAATCTTCCCCAATAAACGGATTGGACGAAGAGGTAATATTGAGTGGCCAGCTAGATCGCCAGACCTTACGCCGTTAGATTTTTTTTCTGTAGGGGTTATCTCAAGAACAAAGTATATGCAACACAACCAACTAGCATTGTAGACCTCAAAGACAGGATAACTACAGAAATACGGAATATTTCACCTCAAACTTTAAACAAAGTTAAGGAGGAGTTCTATAGGAGACTGTGCTATTGCCAACAACTAGGTGGAGAACATTTTGAGCATTTATTTTAATGTATTAAAATCAAATACATCAGGTATTTTATGTATGTGTTTAATAACTGTAAAAATAAAAAGTTCCCCCTGTATAATTCATAATTGACCATACATTATTTAGTTTGTTGGAATCGGTTCATTAAGAGGATTTAAAAAATATGCAAATATACAGGGTGTTTCATTAAAAAAACAACACCGACTATGGCATACTTGCGTGAATCACCCTGACATTTACATTTATGTTTACATAGCGCACAACTCAATTCAAAAGTTGACAAATGTCTTAGCATTTTTTATAATTTTCTAAAATCATGACATAAAGAATTTTATTCCATAAGTGGTTTCCACACCTAATAATATTTAACATTTCAAAACATTTTAGTCTATTAATCGTGGAAGTAATACCTATATATTTTAACTAAAAATATGTCATACCCTGTTTGTCCCTTGATTATAAAGTTATGAAACTATATTCCCCGACACCATACGAGTTTAATACCTATAATCTTTCTACAGATCGCAAGCAGTGTTCTTAGCAGTTTGAAAACAACAAAAATTGATTTATAACACCGACAACATCAATATCAATTTAAAAGCTATTAAAAAGTCTTAAGAAATAACGGAAACTTTTGAAAAGTTCTCGCTAATGTAGTTGACAGCGAGTATCATTTTTCATTCCATTCGACTAGTTTATTAAATAATTACGAATTAATTATATATCTCAAAAACAGAAATATATTTCTATAACTTTCAGTTTTACTTTAGGTAAAATTAGTCTCCCCAGCTCTGTAACAACAAAAAGTACAAATATAAATATACAAAAAATAAGAATATATATGATTTATGAATCGAGTTTATTAATACTAAAACATTATTTGGAGCGATGAACACATGATACAATAAAGCAGGCCTTTTTGTCAAATTCCGATTATGATTTATAAAATTAGCGTAGATAAATCAAAGTAGGTATGCGTGAAAATTTGACGTTAAAACGATTAATAATTTTAATTAAAGCCACAAAAGCATTCAGGGGATTATTTTACAGAGTGATTTGTGAATACTAGTCCGTTAGTTTATTTAAAACACTGTGAAAGAGTTTTTTCACAACTTTACCACCCTCATTTTTCTATTATTAACTCCCACTAAAATTCATCTGTTTCCATAGTGATCTGTCATAAAAACACGTTTTGACTGGTTGAAAATTACAGGTGTGAAGTTTTCTTTGAAATTCATTTACAGATTGAAGCAAAAATATAATTGATCGTGATTGTTTGGTTCCCTCGTAGATTTAACATAATATTTACTATAATAGTTATCGAAAGTGTTATTGACCCACTCAGTCATGCAGTATTGCTATTATATCAATTACTTAATGTAAAAAAGTGGCAGCATTCGATTTTAACCTCGTCGCGTTTTTTTATTATGGAAAGGTTATTTTCAGATTGTATGATATCTAAATTATATTGCATTGTATTTCTTTAAATATATTTACATTATTGCATCACATTTTCAACTGAGTACCACAGTATAGAAACGAACCAGTAGTGTAACTCTTATAGGGCGTGTTTATAAACTTACTCCGAGCTACATCTAGAGTTACGCGAGAGTTGAGTCAAGTGGTTTATATGTATGGCTGATCCATCATCTAGAGCAGTGACTATGTTATAGTCACTGTCTAGAGTAAGTAAATAAACGATACTGAGTTAATCTTTAACGCTGGGAGTAAGTATGTGAACGCACCCATAAATTTCATTCATAAATTGCCAGAGCTTTTGATGACCTTGAACGGATCGCTTTACGATTCATTTTACCATAGGCGTAGGTGGCATACGTTTTAAAATGACTTGAACGTGTTAAATGTTTTTTCTTAAATATTGTAGAACAGTAGGTACACTGATGAGTGAATAAAACAATAGTCTTATACAAAATATTTATTGTTTTTTCGATATTAAAATTTTCATTTTGTTATGATTTTAAAAATTTTTATTGACAAATAATGTGTAATATAGTCTCACCCTGAAGAAAAGTTTTATTAAATATTTTATTGGAAAATCAACACAAGGATGTACAAACTCTGTTGTTTGACTAATGTTTATAAGTGATTCAACAATATTATCTTCCGTAGCAACTTTCTCAAAATTCATTTGGAATAATGTTTCTAATAATGAGATGTAATGTACAAAATTTCCATGCGGCATATTCAAGTTTCCAAAAGTATCCTTATTCGTATTTTTATAAGCTCTAAGGTAACAGTATAAAGACGAATCGTCTAAATTCTGATACGCTTGAGAATACGTCTCACATACGCTGCATGTATGAATTTCGGAACATTTTTTAATTAAATAACAACAAAAGTAGCGAACAAAATTCTTCTCCAATAAATCATTTGTATGGAATTCTTTAGGCATTGCAGTATTTGATGAAAGAAATATTGTATGAATAGCTTTTTTATGAGGTTGCATAATCATATTGTCTGGTTCAAAATAAGCACCACATAAACGATGACTACTATTGTATAGAGTTTCTATTTTTGGCATCAAGTCGCCATCGCATCGCCTATCGCATGCTTCGAGCCAAACTTTAGCTCTGAAACAAGAACAACAAATTAAATCAATACATGCAACTAAGGCTCATAAATGTAATATGAAGATCAAATAATAAAGTATTAAGTATCCTTTCGTATGAAAATACAAACAGTTTCTCACTCTTCTGAATCCTTTGGAAAACGGTAAAATTTTTCATCACAATTAAAATATTTATTGTTACATCCACGAACTACACACACACTGTCCGTTTTCTTCTTTTCAATGGTATCCTTTCGAAAAAATGCTTATAAACTATAAAATAATACCAAAACCCCGTAAAAATATAAGCTGTAAGAAATAATTTCATTAGCAAATTCACCACTGGCACTTGGGTTGGATCGCAGCACAGCACTGGCCGCCGGATGAGATACCTACTCATCCGAACCAGGGTAGGGGATCTCTGAAGGCGCGAGGGTGCTACCACATAGAGAGTCCCGTCAGTACTGAAATTTCTAATTCAGTGAGAGCTGTAACGCCGTTAGTGGTATAGTTGCAGATTCTCCCACATATATCAGCGCTGACATCCTAACGTGTTATCTATGATCCTATCCTGACAACTGCCTGACGTGTATCGTGAGTTTGTCCAGTTTTAGTTTTTAAAAACTATTTTGCTTATTTGTGTGTGTGTTGAGTAGTCGTAGTTGTTTTTTATGTATGACTTTTATTTTAAGAGACAATGTCGAGAATATGTTTTGTGAAAGACTGTTGTGTGAGGTGCACCCGGTAAGCTCTATCTTAATAAAAAACATGTTTGATTGAATGGAAAGTGACAAAAGTAGTTATTCTTCCATACAGCTTCGAACTTCCCAGCATTGTTGTTAAATCCCTAACATTTATTTTTCTTCATGTTTGTCGTTGAAATATATAAAAAAACGTTTCATTCATTGTATACTTTTTTTATTCAATAAAATATATAAACTTGATGACTATTGCTTTATTTTTCTCACTTCAGGCATTACATGGTCCATTTTTGGACATTTCATTTCATTTTACTATTTGATTGTTATTATTGTGATATCAATCTAATGTTGAGTAACTTTAGATGGAATATCAAAAAATGGACCATAAATGTCATTTTGCAATAAAAGTAAAATTACAGTAATTTCGAATATGCCGCCAAAAAATGTAAAATTACAGGAATCTTCTTTTTCGGCTGTTAGCGAAGTTCACAACCGTCTAATTTTTGTTAGAGGTACTGACGGGACTCTCAAGGTGGCGCCACCCGTACAAGTAGAGGGCGCCACGGGTCAGTTTCCCATCTATAAGTATTTTTTTATCTATGATCCGAACGACGTTGTAGGTCACAGAGAGCTGGTCAGTGTAACGTCACGAGATAACATACTGGTTCGTTCCTATACTGTGTGAGTACTATGGAATAATTACTATGATTCATACATATTAACTTGTTCAAGCAGAGTTGTTATACGACTATACGACCGATAATACTCCTAACATTCATGACCTGCTGGTATATACCTGTTTTCATAATCACATCCTTAAAAATAACGTAAATAGACGTCAAAGATTTTGAAGAATATTTTTCAAAGAGCAGAGACAAGTCGATCTATAGAAAATAAAATGAAAACAGCATTTTGGAATGTCCCTTAAAGTAAATTTGTGAACATAATATTTTTGGTTGGACTCCAGCGGTCAGCTTGGTCCATTATTATCCCACATCAGTAGTCTATAATCGTTTATGCGGTAACAAAAACCAATATAAACTTTAAATTGCCGCAAAAGGGTTACTACCCTTGAAATGCTCCACTTGAGATATTCTGGGGAAATTTTGGATTTGTATAAAAATAAATTTGAGGTGTACGAGTAGATTGAATATTTATGCGGATTAAAAATGTTGAATATTTATTTTTTATTAATTGAATTGAATTTTTACAAGTTGAAATAAAATACACTTGTTTATCATACTATAAAGCATGCATATCTGCAAAGTTTTCATTATCAAAAAGGTTACAAGTTCCTTCCTAAATCAAGTTAATAAAATAAAAAAAACCGTTCTCAGGAAACTCAAAAGTTCCTTGTTTAGAAAAGTATGTTAATCATCTATTAAAATAATTTTACTTTGAGCTACAAGTATTTTCTTCTGCAATTCCTCTAACTTTATAAAGAGGCTTATGCTACTCTTGGATTTGTAGTAAGATTAAAACTTGGCAAAACTCAAAAAGTACAAGCCAATTTAAGTTTTCAAATTGAAAATTAATTTTCAACTAAGCTTCTACAGCTAAGTGTACACAGTTAATTACTGTACAGATTGTTTGTTTTTGTTTGATTGAATAGTAAAAACGATAATCTCCCGATTTTATAGTTGGATTAAAGCGAAGGTAAGCATTTTTGACGAGACAATATTCACCTCTGTTATTTATTATACAGTGTGGAAACCACTTATGGAATAAAATTCTTTATGTCATTATTTTAGAGAATAATAAAAAATGCCGAGACACGTCAACTTTTGAATTGAGTTGTGCGTTATGTAAACATAAATTTGAATGTACAGGGTGATTCACGCAAGTATGCCATAGTCGGTGTTGTTGTTTTTTAATGAAACACCCTGTATATTTGCATATTTTTGAAACCCTCTTAATGATCCGATTCCAACAAACTAAATAATGTATGGTCAATTATGAATTATACAGGGCGAAATTTTTATTTTTACAGGTATTAAACACATACACAAAATACCTGATGTATTTGATTTTAATACATTAAAATAAATGCTCAAAATGTTTTCCACCTAGCTGTTGGCAATAGAGCACAGTCTCCTATAGAACTCCTCCTTAACTTTGTTTAAAGTTTGAGGTGGAATATTCCGTATTTCTGTAGTTATCCTGTTTTTGAGGTCTACAATGCTAGTTGGTTGTGTTGCATATACTTTGTTCTTGAGATAACCCCACAGAAAAAAATCTAACGGCGTAAGGTCTGGCGATCTAGCTGGCCACTCAATAGTACCTCTTCGTGCAATCCATTTATTGGGGAAGATTTCATCTAAATAAGTCCTTACCATTAAAGCATAATGAAGTGTTGCCCCGTCTTGCTGGAACCAAACATTTTCATTCGGTAAGCTAGGATCTATTGCGTTGGGATATAAGTTTGCCAACGCAGGTATAACTTAATAATATTGTCGCCTTTGATACTGGCCCAAACGTTCACCTTTTAAGGGTACTGAGTATGTGTCTCACGCATCCAATTAGGATTCTCTGCTGACCAATATCTACAGTTCTGTCGGTTTACCTCTCCATTCAATCTTTCGCAGAAATCCATTCTACGAGATGGATCGTCTTCTGTTAACTCCTACACAAAAGTTGATTTGTAGGGATGGAGTTTTCCTTTATGAAGACATCTTAGAACAGTTGTATGACTAACATTATTTTCACGGGCAATTTGACGTGTACTTGAAGTTGGATTCTCTTCGACACTTAACAAAATATCCACTTTCACATCACCTTCAACGAAGTGTGGTTTTTTTTTCAATGGTTTGACATGTTCAAGTCCTCTGAATTGTGCATGAATTTTAGACACAGTACTTTGTGAAATATTAGACAATTCGGAATACCTGTGATTAAATAAGTTTGCCACTTCAACTTGACTTCTGCAGTTATCCCCGTACCCGATCATCATTAAAATCTCAATTCGGTGAGTCTCAGTTAAATTTTTCATTGTCGACAAGGAAAGAGTGTTTGACAAAGATTTTACTTTTTCAGCATAAACTGTCAACACATCAACAACTGACAGAATAGAAAACAATTCACATTGGTTTACCGATTTTGTCTAATTATTGGCGTTTTTAGGCAATATTTAGGTATTTATGATGAAATTCATGGGCGTAGCAGATTTTGTTCAATATACAATTACGTCCAATAATTAGTTAGTTTAGATTCCATAAGTGATTTCCACACTCTATGTTCTTTTGCGGTGATGGTTAGTTCCTCGTTTGAACTATCAGCCCAACCCTTCTGGTTTGTATGTTTCGTCCATATATAAATGGGCGATTTTCGATTTTATAACGGTTCATCTGGCGTGAAAAGTTTTTTCATTTTTTAATTATGTTATTCAACGTCGGTCTATTTCTGCGACTGAGGCAGAATCACCGACGCTGGAAGCACTCTATCCCTGACCGGAAATTTTGGCGAACCCACTAGTGTTCCAACCATTGGTAGCGTTCTTTAACAAGCCCAACATCCATGGACTCGGGACCTCGGTTTTACGTCTCCTCCTAAAGACGGCATATCTACATTATAACTCGTGCTCATTGGTATAATGCCTGCGAGCTGTGATATGCTACTCAGCTGCCGGCTGTACGGGCCCTATACAATGGTTTTCTTTGACGTGGTCACCCATCCAAGTACTAACCATATTCGACACTGCTTGACTGTAATTATCGCATCAAACACGTTCCACTACAGTGCTGGGTCGTCGCACAGGCGTGAAAAGTTAAGTCTCTGGTGTTGGTTCTGGCTTTTCTCCAACGGAATCGCAGCTGTTCCATAATTTTTCGTAGGGTTTCTCGGGATCCTGTATAATTGCAATCCTCTGTAAATTTCTTATGTATCAACTTTATTTCAGGAACAATGCTCAAACTGACACCCATTGCCTATACGACTTTTGCCTTTGAGATTTGATTTAAGCTACACTATTTTATTAATAATTTTTCTTAGACTGTACGTAGATATTTACTCGCTGAATTTCTCACAGCAACTCACTGCTCCTGGACAGTCTGTCCGTACGACAAATGCGTATCGTGGGCTTGAAAAATATAGAATGTACTTGAAGCAAAACCCCATCACTTGATTACCGAGCGCCATTTCACTGAAGCTCCTTTTTTAAAGTGTACAGTTCAGTCCAATTAATTGGATAAACAATCAAAGTTTGTAAATAGGATGGACTGATAAGTTCCAACTAGAACGAGTCGGAAACAAATTCAAAGGAAGTAGCATATTCCACGGCTTATTATAGAATCGAAGCGAAAATCAATTTTGCAATTTCATTAATGGTAAGTTAGGTACACATTTCCAATTGTCAGTGCTTGGATGTCAACCAAACTGGGTCAAACTCGTAACTACTAGTGTGCAAAATTATACGGGTTTCTGCACAACATTAACCTATCCCTATGTGTGGCTCTAAGAAATCTTCGTGTTGCTATACATAACTACAACTTATTGATAGCTTTATATCACGCGGGGAAATAACTATCAGGGATGTGCCAGATAGCACATTAGCTCCATATTTCAAGTAAAATAACAGATTGCCGTTTGAGAAAGAATGTTGCAGCGATTTTTTGAAAGTGGCAATTATAATTGACGCTCGAAAAACACACATAATTCTCTCTAAAGTCTCGTGTAAAATGAATAGTTACTATATAACTGGATACCCAAATGAATGGATAACCAAAGAATCGTCATCTACTCCGACAGCCAAACACATATTGATACCTACTGATATTCCCATTACAATGAACTTTAAATCATCGAAAAATATTTATTTTTGACCGAGTTATGGAAGAATTTGTCCGCCGGTTTACAAGTTAATTTTATAGACGGTAGCATTTATAGAGGTAGTGCAACTGCGTAAGCGAGGGGACGTTTGGATGCGATTATCTCGAAAACTATTGCATTTTGGAAAAAAATGATTGGGACCATTTTTGTAGATAATTTAACGACCTTCACTTTTTACCTGAACAAAAATTTTCCAAATTGCATATTTCGGGAGATAATGGCGGGAAACCGTTTTTTGGGGAGCTTAGGGGCCATTTTGGACCCTTAGCCAAGGCGCAATCTTGGAGAACTTTTTCTCCCTTTCAAGTACCTGTCAAGACCTACATATCAAGCCAAAAAAATTATTGGACAAATATATTGATAGGTTTGCCCCTTCAGTTACTGGACTATAATAATATACAATAAAAAGTTCTGTTTTATAAAAGCTGGGTATATCAATTTAGGACCAACTTTTGGTTGTGTACCTATATAAGAACATTATTTTTTTGTTAGTGGTTTTTAGACTATCAAGAATTATTATTTATTATTTACGGGTAAGTACACACTGACTAAAACATATACAATAATATAATGAAAGTGAAACTTTTATGAAATTGCTGGCATTTAAATTTCACTTGCTTGAATTGGAAGATATCACCTGCAGTATTTAACTTTTATGCTTACGGATTTCAGGAGTGGAACACCTACTTCAAAATACAAACAACTTGTATTGTAGACGGTTGTGGGAGCCGTTCAAACCGAGACCAAGTAAGCTTTTTTAGGGTCCCAGCTGTTTTAAAGAACACATTTTTGGTGCACAAGAATGAATTAAGTAAGAAGCGTAGAGAAATGTTGTGAGCAGCAATCAATAGAGGGGATTTGACAGAATCAAAAATCAAATATCTATCAGGTTGTATGTAGCAGGCATTTTGTTCAGTTTTGTTCAATAACAATATTTATAAAAACTAAGAAAAGTGATATATTCTAAATTAAATATTCTAATCAAATGGACAATATACTAAACACTAATAAAATATACTAAATTGAAGCAAAATATACTAATAAATTCGACTAAAAAGTCTTGAGCACTGTTTATGACTGAACAGTCAATACAAAACTAACCTATCTGTCTAAATTGTTTGCCCTGCACGGCCATATTAGGCCACGTGATCTGGATTGTCTAATAGGATAACATCAAATCTAGTGTAGGAGTGTCGCAAGGCCTTCAACAGACTAGGTATTCATAATAGAGTGACCCTAGCAGGTAACCAAGAAAGAAAAGGCAATGAAAAGGTCAATGAATTAGACAAGCAGGGAGCAACGGAGGTCATGATAGGGCTAGAGCCTACCTGTGGAATTGCTAAATGCCTAAGTGAAGAGAGCATCCACAAATGGATAAACAACCAGGCGATGGCTGATGGAATGAAAACCCCAGGACAAAGACACGCTGAATTATTCCTTAAAAGCCTTCCGGCCAAACTGTCACACGACCTACTATGTCAAAGTCGAGAAACGACGAGGATGATGGTGGGAATGCTGACAGGACATTGTAGGCTGAGGAAACATATGCACACAATTGGCCAAGCAGATGACAGCGTATGCAGGTTCTGCCAGGAAGAAGACTAAACCGCGGTGCACATACTCTGTGAGTACAAAAGCCTAGTTGGGGTGCGGTTTCACATACTCGGAGGCGGTATCCAGGCTATTAAGTCTAATGAAAAGAATAAAGGTAGATATCGAGTTCTAAATATGGGGAGGACCACAATAGATCTGCAAAGGTCGCAGTGGGATAAGACAAAGAGCCACTCCAATTCTAATCTAATCTAATCCAATATTACTGGATAGTTTTTTTACGTTCTAGAGCAAAAAAAAGAATCTTTTTCTGTCGCTTATTCCATCAGATTTGGTGGGATCAGATAAAAAACAATAAATGAACGTCAAGTTGTCAGATAATACTATACTATCTACTTCATTAACCATTTTAATCGGCAATTTGATGGAATAAGCTAGCGAAGAGGATTCCTTTTTTCGCTCTAGAGTGTGAAGTGATAATCCTAGGCATTTGTCGACTTACGATTTCATTTGTATGAAGCATTTAGTCAGTTCACTCGCGGCTGTTTAAAAATTGTACTTTGTATCTTATATAGCTATTATGAAAGTCATAATAAAAAAAGTTTTCAATTTATCAATTTAAAAGTCGAATTTCATCAATATCTAATTTATACATGGAAGCTTTGTTACAATTGAAATAAGTTGAAAATTGTTTTCTTCCCGATTATGAGATAAAGAGAACCATGTGGCGTTATCTTATATAACAAAGAACAATCGAATAAGGACAAAGGATACCTTAAAAGTTTCAGTTTTGACTGTGGATTGTCCTGGAAATCCGCCAACTCACCCTAAAAACAGCTAAGAACGGTTCAAATTTGCACCGAACTGTATGCTATCTGGAAAAACTGATGTTTGGGTAAAAGATAAGATTAATGTTAAAGTAGAGGAAAAATAAACCTCTCTGCAGGATTACGTGAGGGGAATTTTATTTTTAAACGATAAAAGATATGTATAGTGTCTCTCAAAGCGTATCAAGAAACAAATTTGCGCATTTAACGCCCGAATGCACCGTTTACACTGTCAAGCTCGAAAAGTGATAATACACTGTCCGAGTGTGGCGGGTACAATATTTTTTATACAGCCACTAATAATTTGACAATAATATAGGAAGAGAATATTTAGAAATCATATTTGTGTTACATGGAGCAGCGAGCTAGCAGTGCGCAGCCTAGAATGACTCCGCTAGCATTTTGATGAAAGAATAATTTCTCGAGGGACAGACTTCGTATATCCTTCCCATTCACCTGATCTAACGCCACCTGATGCAAACATTTGGAGCACAAAAAATATTTCATTCGGAAAACCCGCTTGCGACTACGAGCTTGCTTGCGTCGAAATGGGGAACATTTAGAACACTTAAATTATAGAGATTAAAAAATAAATCTAATTTTCGATACTGTTTATTCTGGCGGATATTTGATACACCAAAAATTTGTAAAATGTGAAAGCATTATTGGATAATTCAGAGTACGATACTGGCTCAACGTTGCATTTAACAGCCATTTAAGTGTAATGAAAATAATACCCTTTTGAAATTTTACGTTTAAAGGTCACATTATTTCATGCAGAACAGAAGCAGAGTGTTTTGTCAAGTTGAAAATCACGAACTTCCAAATTACCCTCGACACATGTGGAGGTTATTAGGACAGTTATTGAAAGGTCGCAGTAATTTGAAAATATGGGCAAATAAAAAAGAATACTTTCATTATTAGTCTTCGTTTATATTATCTGGCAAGTGAATTTTTACTATCGTTGCATAGCGTTTCAAAACGAAAAGTCCCTATAAACATTTGTTATTAGTTTTGTCGTTAATGAGGTACATAGGTACTGCTCAATTTGTGATAAACATAAATATTAATATCAGAGTAGATGTTCAGAATCAACACCAATAAAATATTCTACCCACGCTGCTAAGGAAGTCTCCAACACTCCTTCACTCCTTCAAAATAGCAAATAAAATTAACGACATGCCGAATCCGGGTTATATACATCACAAACGATGACACACACCAAAAAGGCATGTATGCATGAACCATACATACCTCTAGTTAACTGAAACTTGATGAATTATAAATGATAAAACTATGTTTCTTACGTTTGAGTTTGCACAAAGTACTAATGTATAGTATAATTTCAATTTAACTTGAAAAGTCTATTGCTAAAAAGTGAACACATAGAAGGCATCAACGACCAAACTTATGCTTGTTTACTGAAACTTAAAACCTCAAAATTGAATGACAAAAAATCGTCGACAATATGTCGGGAACATCCTGTATACCATGTCGATAGTCAATAGGAAATAAACTGTGCTAATTTTAAATTAATTATTTGAATAATGAAAATTTTAGCGCAGAACAACCATCGCTATAACTAGTTTAACGATAAATCTTGTATATTGAATGAAACCAGCCATTGTATATATAATTTTCCGTATTGCAATTTGTCGGTTGAAAAGCTCAATTTATAGTTCCAATTTCGAATGTATTGTTCTTTTTTTTTGTAACTGCGGAAAACTATGGACCGTCGACCGGTTTATCTTTCAAATTTGCAAAATCCTATTATTGGTATCTCTTTTTACATAACGGCCATTTGTTTTGGTATTATATATAATTCGTTCTAACCAACGAAAAAAAAAACAATTATTTATCAAGCGATGTTAGGTATTCACAAAAATTGATTATTCATAGCGCGGGCAAAAGTTGCATCATTTGTTGCTAGAGTAAACGATTTTAATTTGACATTGATGACAGTATTGGCACCTAGCACGCACTGAGAAAAGTGTTTGAGGAAGCTTGCTTGAAAACTGTGTGAACGGTTCTATTACACATGAACACAAAAATGGAACAAAAGTGTAGAGTAAAAATAATGTGGAAACACTTGATAAATTAACCTCAAAAGGGCAAATTCATTAATGCAGAACTGAAAAATGCGGCAAATGGCGTGTACGTTCTACATGGCAAATGGAAACAATAAAATGACAGTATCGACTCTCTCAATCAAAACGAACGATTGGAGAATTCTGTGATGTGAACGACGTTTTCACGCTGTTTTCAGATCTTTTATTTAAAAAAAATACAGGATTCATCACTTCATATAATAATATATAACTTTGCGTTAAAGTTCGCGTTCAGCACAACGTGGCGCTACTAGGGCGATAATGATTTTTCTCCTGTATTTTATACATTTTTATTCTGAATGCTCACTACTAAGAACTATTAAGCTAAATGGGCAATTTCGGTTCAAGTTGCCAACTCAAAATATTTCAATTTTTGTACTATTGGGGAAGAGAATTTGGAGAGCCGAAGCTCAGTATATTGATAAACAGCGCAAACCTAAGCATGACAAATATCATTGGTAATAGGGTAGGTACACGCATATATCATATTTTGCTTAGATATTAATTTATAATAGTAAAGTTGATATCAAAAATTACTAGTAATTGGAAATAAACCAGTTTCCATTGGAAATTACTTCAAAATTTTAAAATAAAATTCAAATTTCAATGCACTTTCCGACACCCGAGGATTTCCGAACGCTACCGATGATACGTGTGATGTCATATCTCATGTTTGTTTACTTTTGTCAATACGGCCGGTATTGCATTAGGTTCTGTGTAGTTCTGTAGTGTTTACATTATATTTTAATCAACTATTAATTGCTTCATCGACGTAAAAATATCATTTTTGAGACCATTACGTGTTTGTGTGTGCTTTTTTTTATTTATAAAAGTCAACGTAAAGTGGAAAGTGGACATAAATATTTGATATTTCCGAGGATATTTTAAAACTTTTAGAAGAAAATATTTTATGTACTAGTTCAGTGTTCAGTAACGATTCTTTCATATTTTGTGAGTAAAGATATGGCTAGCGAAGGTTCTGTAAAAGCACAAACTGATAACTTGCCCAAAGTAGACTCATTATTATGCTGCCGAATTTATTAAGTCAAACAGCTGCTTTAATGCAGAGAAAATAAGAGGAGTTAAAGCATTATCGTAAGTACGATTTAAACTATGTATTGGTCGTAAGAAAATAATGTTTTATGGTTGATTCCTAGACATATGGGTGCATAACCTCAAACTGTTTGAAAAAAATTACTAACATAGAAGTAGGTACTATGGAGGGTAGAGGTGAGGAGAACCATCTCTGTGTATGAAAAAGTGTCCGTAACAGCGCGTCCAATAAGGGTGGCGCTGCGGTACCTTAGGATATAGTTGGAATGTCATGGTAAATTATTTAAGGTTATGTAAATGGAGATGGTTTGTTTATTCTAACTAGGTTATTGGTTTTACAAATTTCAAGGAAAAAATAAGTATCTCGCGTAGCTGGTGCTATGTTTGGTTGAAGGTAAGTTTTTCCAATATATTTATATAATTGTGTTGCAAAATAGTAATGAAAACAATAAAAAATATTCCACATATTATTTCTACACATTATGCAAAAATATGTACCCATCAATCACTGATTTTTTCTGTTGTTACAGATAATGCCTCAAAAATGCTGATAAGTATGAATGAAATCCACAGAAAATTGAGAGTGTGTCACTGTGCAGTAGTAATTGGGACTATTCTCAGCACATCCAATTGAAAGTGAATCAAATGAAGAAGGTACTACTACTAATACTAAATGTGCAGGCGAGCCTTGTCCTGGACAACTCAAGCCAAGGTTCCGACACTGAGGCCACTGGCGGGCCAATGATATATGGTTAGAACCAACACCAATTTTTGTTCCAAGAAAGACAATTTCAAGATTGCATTGGTGGAATATACAAATTGTGATTGGACTATTTCAAACTCAAAGAAGATGTGGTAGTTGTGCTACAAGTGGAATGCTGAAAAGTACCAAAACAATTTGCAGAGAGTGTGATGTCCTACTATTTTGCTATACAATATCACAATTAAAAATTTATATGTTCTGTAAAATAAGTGTATGATTAGTACATTATAAAAATAAAAAAATAGAAACAGTTTTATCAACAGGATTCATCAAACGTCGCTAATAAGACAGAAAATAACTAAATACTCGGAAAAGAAACTAGGAGATTACCAATATGGGTTCCGAAGTGGGAAATCGACAATAGATGCCGTTCATGTAATGACACAAACGATAGAAAAATGTTACGAGTATGGAATAAATTTGCATATATTGTTTGTGGATTTTGAGCAAGCATTCGATAGTGTTAAGAGATATAAACTATTAGAGGAAATGCATAAAATGGAAATACCGAAAAAACTTATCAGGCTAACAAAAATGTCATTTAACAATTCGAAAACCAAAGTAATAACAGATGAGGGATACACAGAAGAAATTGCTATTGAAAAAGGTGTAAGACAGGGTGATGCACTATCAACCACGCTGTTCAATATAGCGTTAGACGGAGCGATTAAAGCGATAACTCGGGGAACTATAATTTCTCAGAATATGACACAAATAATAGGATATGCAGACGACCTCGCTTTAATTGCAAGAAATAGAAACAGCCTGGATAAGATGCTATGCCATTTGGCTGGAGAAGCGAAAAGTAGAGGCTTAGAAATAAATGAAGAAAAAACTAAATACATGATAGTCAGCAGGGAAACAACGGAAAATATGAACGAAATAAGAATACAGAATTACAAATTTAGAAAAGTAGAAAATTTTAAATATTTAGGTGTGATGATAAACGAGAAAAATGATAGAAAAGTAGAGATAGCAGAAAGAATAAAAGCGGGAAATAAGGCGTACTGGAAGTACAATAAATTGATGAATGACAGACATTTAAGTAAAAACACCAAATTGAAATTGTACAAAGCTGCTATAAGACCAACAATGACATATGCCGCAGAGACTATGTGTTTGACAAGTAAAAACGAAGAAAACTTTAGGATAGCTGAGAGAAAAATATTAAGGAAAATTTTTGGCCCAGTGAAAACAGAAGAGGGGGAATTCAGAAAAATGATGAATCATGAAATTAGAGAGAAGATGAAAGGAGAAGATATCGTGAGGTTCATAAAAGCTCAAAGGTTAAAATGGTATGGACATGTAACTAGAAGGGAGACATCAACAATTATAAGAAGAATAACAAACTGGACTAAGCAGACTAAAAGGAAGACCGAAGGCAAGATGGGAAGATCAAATTAGAGAAGATATACGAAAAATGAATATAAACAAATGGAAAATAGATATAAAGGACAGGAAAAAATGGAAGAAGATAACAGAAGAAGCAAAAACTCATAGAAATTTATAAAGGAAAATAAATAAGGAGAAAACAGCGGAGTGATTCACCGCAAAAAAATTAATCTGATGAGCTGAAATCAGCGGCCACCATTCCGACAGGAATGAATAGCCTATATATATATAAAGAATTTGAAAGCAAAAGTAGATTCTCCTTCCTTCCTACAGGTCCTCCTGAGGACATTCTTCAGCTGTGAAAGGTTCTTAATTCAGGGCTAAATCTAAAGCAGTTTTCTTGAACCTCTTTTTTATATTCTTTGATTTCGATAGTGTCTAGTAAGTTGTTGAAAAGTCTAATACAAGCATAATCTGTACTCGACAGTCTATGTGATGGCTGATTATAATTTATGATTGTTACATGTATCAGCACAATGCATGTTGTTTTGAAGATGAACATCAAACTTCATATAGGTAAGTACCTACATTATATTACAACCATGATATGACATAATATAGGGTACCACTTATTTCAAATAAGAATTTAAATACACAGCTTTTTTTTTCTTGAAGCCCATCAAAAATAGGAGAAAAATTTTTGGTAATAAAAAATTTGTACATATTTGTGGAAACATTTATTGGTTGAAAAAATCACAAATATTACAGGAAGTATTCATGTTCGAAACAAGAACATATTTGTTTTTAGTAGATATATCAATGAACATACACATGTTCAACAAATAAAGTATGAAACATAAAAAAAAACACTTAATTAATTAATTAATCATAGGATGGGCCCAGTTTTATGGGGTCCATTTTTTTAGTAAGATGAAAGGAATTAGAAGCCAGTGTGTTTAAGCGTTTGGTGGAAAAGTGTTTTCAGGTATTCTGCAAAGAGTTTTTTAGAATGTTTTTGTTATGTTAGATTTTGAAATTTAAATTTTGAATCCTATGTTTAATATTATTGTTAATTAATTTCACCGTAGGTACAATGTAAGTATATTTGATTGATGTGTGTAATCACTTATAAATTATTTGATTTGTACAAATTGGGTCAGTTACTCTAACACAGCTCTTTGTCTATAGTTGAAATCTATATATTGCTTAAAAGTTTATTCTGAATTGAAACGTAAAATCAGTAGACAAAATACAAAATTAGAGAGTTATTGTATTGGGTATGGATGGAATATCTCTTTTAAAAAACATGTTTCCCTCACATTAATAGATTACCTACTGGACTTTTCAAAAATGTTACCAAAAAAGACAATTAAATATATTCACTTTCACATCAATAATGTAATTGATAAATTTCCTTCAATATGTACATATATAAAAAAAAATTCCAATCCTTTCAGTTTTATTACATATAGCCAAACCGTCGGTAGCTGCAAAATTAAAAAAAAATATAAATAAAACTCTCTACAGTTTGTGCAGTTGCTCAGTTTTTCTTATAATTTTTGATAAATTAAATTATTATAAACTTCCTGATCTTCTAATAATTCCTGTTGCTAGATGTAGATCTATTGTACTTGATGCAGTTCATTAGTGATACTTGTGCTGTTATGGAAATAAATTGTGGGAAATATCTTGAGCTCCCTTCCACTCATAGATAATTGCTTCCACTTACTCTTCAAAATGAGTGTGACAAATATAATCTTTTGCTTTCAATGCTAAGGTTATCGTGAAATTATTTCACGTACTGTTGGCCAGAAAAAATACAGAGATAGCGGTGTATATTTTCACCGAATTACTATTCGGTGATATTTTTTATCATTTTAGTCTAGCTTGACAATTTTTCACAATACTCGTTTTTACCATTAATTGTTAATTTAGATTCAACTTTTATAAAATAAACATCAAATCTAAGATAGACGGAGATTTTGTTAGGTTAACTTGGTCGGCATACTTCTCTCCTGTCCCCAGGCCAATTTGCTACTCTCAGTACTCTCGCGCCATCTACTATTCGATGCTTTTCGTGGACACTTTTTTCGACATTTTCTCTATATAAGTTTGTGCTCCTTATATCTAGTCTCCATGGTAGGTACTTATTAAAATGGTCTTCACAAACAAAAGTAGTAGTATTTGTCGAAATATCGTATTTGTTTCGAGGCAAAGCTTGCAACCATAATGACCTTCTCTTAAGTGTATTTTTGCTTGCGCCACCAGGTAAAGTAACAAATATTTTGTTTGGAGTTTTAATAGACGTTGATTAGTTGATTACACTATGAAACAATGCAATACTTGGAATCCAAAGCTTTTTTTCGGCTTTATCCATTTCTAAAGCTTGCAGAAACAAATTAGGTCACAAGAACTCAGAGCGTGATACACGAATAAGAACATAAACAAATGACGTCACTGCATGGGGCAGCCATCTTTATGACGTTAAGCGCCTTTTGGCGGACTTTCAAATTTTATGATTTTTAAAGTCGTTTTAAAAGTAAAGTTTATATTTTTTTGAAAAAATGGGCATGCAAGGTGTTAGGAGACCTCATAAAGCGTCAATTTCCACCAATAGCAAAATTTATGCTTGTACCCTACTTCCCCAGTGATAAAAAATTCCTAAATTTTTGGGTTGTCCGAAGTCCCCCTTTGATATTATTGACATGAAATCAGGTGCCCCAAAACAACTTCCACTTCCAGCGAATTAGACATGACCTTTACAAATATCGATGCCAAAAATAAAGACGTGTCCACATTATCGTGCGATCTGCCGTCGGCCATGCCAATTGGCAAATCGCGGCATAATGTAAACGGGACCGTGTTGACACGTGTTGATAAGCCAGCCGGTGCCAATGAAAATCTCTGAAGTGTCGGTCTCCTTCAAAGGTAGCCAATGAGAACGGAGAGTGGGGACGTGTCAACCACTGGCCTCTCGCGACTTCAGTTGTGATTCAGACTGTCTACCAGTTAGCACGTGCTTTCAAATGGACTGGACGAATGAGAATGTTATTATCTATACCGGAATCCCGTTTCATGAACATTGTGCGACCAAACTAAATGAATGCCAGCACATTTTTAGACGTTTTTATAGTCGTTTGTTTTGCCAACGGCAAACCGTGACATAGTGTGGACGCGCCCTTACAAACGAATATAAACTTAGATTAGAATAGAATAT